>CAUYQU010025202.1:0-13663 GCA_963574635.1 Cheracebus regulus
CTGCATTCTAGCCTGGGCAATAAAACAAGAATCCCATTCTCTCTCCCTCTTTCTTGTCCTCTTTCTTTCTCTCTTTCATTCTTTTCTTTCTTTCTTTTGCTGTTTCTTTCTTTCTCCTTTTCTCTCTTTTTCTAAAAAAAAGGAGATTAAGACCATCCAGGCCAACATGGTGAAATCCCGTCTCTACTAAAAATACAAAAAATTAACTGGGTGTGGTGGTGTGTGCCTGTAGTCCCAGCTACTCAGGAGACTGAGGCAGGAGACCTGCTCGAGTGAGCTGGGATCTCGCCACTGCACTCCAGCCTGGCGACAGAGTGAGATAGAGTGAGACTGTCTCAAAAACAAAAACAAAACAATAGTTATGGACTATATCATAGTCAGCTGGTACTTTTCTGAGACCTGTGGGATGTAATTCAAATTGAACAGAAGAAACAAACCCATTTGGCACTGGGTATTCTACTTTCCCTACACCTGGTCTTTCCAGCTGGGTCTTTGATGAAAGAGAACTATAGGAGTTGAATAGTTGTTTTCCCCACCATGGTATCCATTATTCATCCTAATCCTAATACCTCTCAGTATATCTTCAATAATACTTTTGATTGCCTGCAGGTTTTTTCTTTTCTTTTCTTTTTTTAAGACAGAATCCTGCTCTGTTGCACAGGCTGCAGTGTGGTGGCATAATCTCAGCTCACCGCAACCTTTGCCTTCCCGATTCAAGCAATTCCTGTGCCTCAGCCTCCCAAGTAGCTGGGACTACAGGTGTGTGCCACCACACCCAGCTAATTTTTGTATTTTCAGTAGAGACGGGGGTAAGTCAAGTTGGCCAGGCTGGTCTCGAACTCCTGACTTCAAGTGATCCACCCACCTTGGCCTCCCAAAGTGCTGAGATCACAGGCATGAGCCACCATGACCGCCCTACCTACAGGTTTTTTCAAGTGTCATTACTTGTCTCCCTAAGCATATTAGCAGCAGAAAGCTCTTTAGAAATTTAGAGATAAATGGAGCCTGGGTGGTTCCATCCAAGCTTTTAAAAAATATACCTGTAATAGTCTAGGCACAGTGGCTCATGCCTGTAATCCCAGTACTTTGGGAGGCCGAGGTGGGTGGATCACAAGGTCAAGAGATCGAGACCATCCTGGCCAACATGGTGAAACCCCGTCTCTACTAAAAATACAAAAATTAGCTGGGCGTTTGACACGCGCCTGGAGTCTCAGCTACTCAGGAGGCTGAGGCGGAAGAATGGCTTGAACTCGGGAGACAGAGGTTGCAGTGAGCCGAGACTGCGCAACTGTGCTCCAGCCTGGTGACAGAGCAAGACTCAGATTCAAAAAAAAGAGAAATGGTTTTCGAACAACTGGATATCCATAATGGCAAGCAATTAACCTTAACTCCTCTCTCTCAGTGCATATGCAAAAATTAATTCAAGTCAGATCAAAGACCTAAATGTAGAAGCCAGAACCATAAAGTTTCTAAGAAAATACATCAGAGTATTTTTTGAAATCATGGAGTATGGATTTCTTGGACAGGACACAAAAAGCACTAACTCACTGATAAACTGGATTTCAAAATTTAAAAGAATTTCTGCTCATTAAAAGACATCATTAAAAAAATGAAAAGGCAAGCCACAGGCTGGAAAAAAATATGAGCTGAACATATATGTAACAACACTTTGGAAGGCCGAGGTGGGTGGATCACCTGAAGCCAGAAGTTTGAGACTAACCTGACCAACATGGTGAAACCCCATCTCTACTAAAAATACCAAAGTACCAAGGCATGGTGGCACGAGCCTGTAATCCCAGCTACTCAGGAAGCTAAAGCAGGAGAATCAGGGGAACCAGGGAGGCGAGCTGAGATTGAGGGGAGGCAAACTGAGATTTAGGAGAGGGGAGGAGAGGGCAGATTGAGGGGAAGGGAGGGGAGGGGAGGGGAGATGGAGGGGAAGGGAGGCAAGCCGAGATTGAGGGGAGGGGAGGGGAGGTGAGCCAAGATCGAGGGGAGGGATTCTTTTTTTAAAATTTTTATTAATTTTTAAATTATTAATTTTATTAATTTTTCTTTTAAAAATTTTTATTATTTTTTCGTAGAGATGGGAGTCTCACTATGTTGCCCAGACTGGTCTCAACCTGATGGCCTCCTGCTTCAGTCTTCCAAAGTGCTGGGATTACAATGAAAACAATAAAAAGATGAACCACTCAATTAAAAAAGTTGTCCAGGCTGGGCATGGTGCCTCATGCCGTGAGCCACCTCTCCTGGCCTATATGAATCTTAAAAACATTATGTAGGCTGGGCACGGTGGCTTACACCTGTAATCCCAGCACTTTGGGAGGCTGAGGAGGGCAGATCACAAGGTCAGGAGTTCAAGACCAGACTGGCCAACATGTTGAAACCCCATCTCTACTGAAACGTACAAAAATTAGCTGGGCATGGTGGCTCGTGCCTGTAATACCAGCTACTTGGGAGGCTGAGGTAGGAGAACTGCTTGAACCGGGACCTGGGACGCAGAGATTGCAGTGAGCCGAGATATGTGCCAGTGCTCTCTAGTCTGGGCTACAGAGCGAGATTCCATCTCAAAAAAAAAAAAAAAAATTATGTAAAGTGAAAGATGGCAGGCCCACACACAAAAGACCCATACTGTAGGGGAGGGGAGAAGAGAGACAATTCCAGAGTTTGCAGAGGATATGCAACAAATGGAACTCCCATACAATCTTGGTGGGAGTCTAAAACACTGTAACCACTTAGGAAAACTGACAGTTTCTTATAGTTAATCATATATCAACCCAATCACACAGCAACTCCACCTATAGATCTTTATCTAAGAAAATAAAAATATAAGTCCACACACAAAAAATTACACAAATGTTCACAGCAGCCTTATTATAATGGCCCCACACTGGAAACAAATGTTCACAGAACAGATTACTTATGATGTCACACAATGGAATATAGTAAAACAGTAAAAAGAAATGAACTATTAATGAATTTTTTTTCTTTTTAAAAATTTTATTAATTTTTTGTAGAGACAGGAGTCTCACTATGTTGCCCAGGCTGGTCTCGACCTGGTGGCCTCCTGCCTCAGTCTTCCAAAGTGCTGGGATTATAATGAGCCACCTCTCCTGGCCTGTATGAATCTTTAATTTTTTTTATTTCTTTTTTTCAGTATGTTGTTTAAGCCTGTATGAATCTTAAAAACCTTATGTAGAGTGAAAGATAGCAGGCCCACACACAAAAGACTCATACTGTAGAATTCCATTTATTTGAAATTCAGGAACAAGCTGGCCTTATTTATAGAGACACTAGTCAGAAGGTGGCAGTGGCGGTGGTGGCTGAGGTGGAGGGAATTGACCAGAAAGGGGCACAGGCCACATTTTAGAGTGATGGAAATGTTCTGTATCTTGTGTGGTGCTTTGGTTACATGGTGATACAACTGTCAAAACTCATCAAATTAAATATTTAAGAGATGTGTTTTTGGCCAGGCACTGTGGCTCACACCTGTAATCTCAGCACTTTGGGAGGCTGAGGCGGGTGGATCACAAGGTTAAGAGTTTGAGACCATCTTGGCCAACATGGTGAAACCCTGTCTCTACGAAAAATGCAAAAATTAGCCAGGCATGGTGGTACGTGCCTGTAGTCCCAGCTACTTGGGAGACTGAGACAGGAGAAGTGCTTGAACCTGGGAGGCAGAGGTTGCAGTGAGCCAAGATTGTGCCACTGCATTCCAGCCTGGTGACAGAGCAAGACTCTGTCTCAAAACATAACGAAACAAAAAAACTGTGTTTTTCATTGTATATAAATTATACCTTAATTTTTAATGACCTTAAGTAGTTGTGCCCAAGGACACAGAACAATCTATTCACACCTTGGAAATTCAGGTCTATAATCAAACTAAGTGGATATGTGTGAATTAGAAATCTCCTTTAAAACAAACAAAAAACCCTATAAACTCACTTTTGGGGACATCATCAGTATAGGCTGGGGCCAAGGGAATAAGTTTTCTGAGATAGTAACTTCAAGCTAAGGCCCAGTAGGCTGGTCAGTCCCACTTTTCCTTGGCCAGTGTCACACTGGGTGGGTGGCTGAGCTGCAGATGTTAGGAAGTCCTCACCACTCATAAACAACTCAGATTGACAAAGGGAGGGTTCAAAAAGGAGTTCTCCTGTATCACTTCCGGCAAGCAAATTTAACAATGGCTATACACAGAGCAATGGTGTGTATCGGTTTGTAGTTGTTGCTATATAGGCTGGGCAGTAAGACTTGGCACCGAAAGAGGACATGCCCTCACTTAGTGTAGGCCTCCACTGTGCCTCAAGGGCCACTCACCATGAGACTAGGCCCAGAGCCAGCCCTACACCTTTCAGAGTACCGCATCCTCAAAGGCACCTCCACAGACTTGCTGCACACCTGTCCCCTCAGACACATTCCAAAGGGCCATACTATAGAATACCCACCTCTAGTATTCAATACCCATACTATAGAATTCCATTTACTTGAAATGAAATGCAATCAAGACTTATTTGAGAATTTGATTTTTCTGTGGGTGAATTCTTTTCAGTAATTTTATCCTAATATAACACACGCTAAAATAAAGCACTGGAGTCAGAGGTGAGGTCAGGGCCCTAGTTATGAAGTGAGACAGATCCTCAACCTAACTTAAAAACAAATTGTAGGGCTGACAGCAGTGGCTCACAACTATAATCCCAGCACTTTGGGAGGCTGGGGCAAGCGGATCATTTGAGCCCAGGAGTTTGAGACTAGCCTGGGCAAGATGGCAAAACTCCTTCTCTACAAAAAATACAAAAATTAGCCAGGCATGGTGGTACACACCTGTAGTCCCAGCTACTCAGGAGAGGTGACTGAGGTGGGAGGATCTCTTGAGCCCAGGAGGTCAAGGCTGCAGTGGGCTGTGATTGTACCACTTCACTCCAGCCTGGGCAACAGAGCCTATCTCAAAAAAAAAAAAAAAAAAAAAAAAAAAAAAGATTGTGACATAAGCTAAGCTGATTAGGTGTTTTAGGTGCTTGTGTATAAAATAACACCTGTGCTTCTCTTCCCGGTTCTTCCCGGAGTCGGGAAAAGCTGGGTTGAGAGGGTGAATAAAAAATAAAAAAAAATAAAAAAATAAAATAAAATAAAATAAAATAACACCTGTAATTTATGCAAGTTGATTAATAAATACTTATTAAGCATGGACTATGAGCCAGGCCTCAGCAAAGCACTGGATACTTCGGTAAGCCAAAGAGATAAAGTTTCTGCTTGCATGGAGTGTGCAGTCTAGGAGGAGAGATAAGACAATCAAATAATCACATAAATATGTAATTATAATTTGAGATTAAATGTTATAAAGGAAAAGAATGGTGCTATGAGAGACTCAGCAGGATATAAATTAGCCTTATTATGGGGTCTCACTCTGTCAACAGGCTGGAGTGCAGTGGCATGATCTCAGCTCATTGCAACCTCCACCTCCCGGGTTCAATCATTCCTCTCCCCTCAGCCCCCAAGTAGCTGGGACCACAGGCATGTGCCACCATGCCTGGCTACTTTTTTGTATTTTTGGTAGAGACAGGGTTTCCCCATGTTGCCCAGTCTAGTCTCAAGGTTGGTATTGAACTCCTGTCCTCAAGTGATCTGCCTGTCTCAGCCTTCCAAAGTGCTAGGATTACAGATTTGAGCCACCTCACCCAGTCAAACTGGCCTTATGTTTGTTTAATTTTTATTTTTTTGAGACAGAGTCTTACTCTGTCACCGGGGCTGGAGTGCAGTGGCATAAACTTGGCTCATCACAATCTCTGCTTCCTAGGTTCAAGTGATTCTCCTGCCTCAGCCTCCCGAGTACCTGGGATTACAGGCGTGCACCATGACACCCGGCTAATTTTTTATTTTTATTTTTATTTATTATTTGTAGAGACGGGCTTGATCTGTTGCTCAGGCTGGAGTGCAATGGGGTGATCATAGCTTACAGTAACCTCAAACTCCTGGGCTCAAGTAATTCTCCTGCCTCGGCCTCCCAAAGTGCTGGGATTACAGGCATGAGCCACTGCGCCAGGCCTGTATTTTTTTTTTTTTTTTTTTTTGAGACGGAGTCGAACTCTGTCTCCAGGCTGGAGTGCAGTGGTGCGATCCCAGCTCACTGCAATTTCTGCTTTCTGGTTTCAAGCAATTCTCCTGCCTCAGCCTCCTGAGTAGCTGGGACTACAGGCAGGCACCACCACGCCCGGCTAATTTTTCGTATTTTTAGTAGAGATGGGGTTTCACCATATTGGTCAGGATGGTCTTGACCTCTTGACCTTGTGATCCGCCTGCCTTGGCCTCCCAAAGTGCTAGGATTACAGGCGTGAGCCACAGGGTCCTGCCAGGCCTGTATTTTTAGTAGAGGTGGGGTTTCACCATGTTGGCTGGGCTGGTCTCAAACTCCTGACCTCAAGTGATCTGCCTGTCTCAGCCTTCCAAAGTTAGCCTTATTTTTAAGTGTTCAGTGAAAGATTTATAATGCACTCTGAGTTTCATGTGAGAAAAGTTTCACACTCTGAGACTCAATTATGATAAAAATGCTGACATTGTGAGTCAATTTCTATTCACTAACCCTTACCCTGCTCCTTGACTATCAATTCTCACTTTTTGTGTTGTATTCAGAATTGAGCTCACTCTCTCTCCCCAACTGCAAGACTCTTTGCAGAGGTACCTATACATTACCATGGTCCTGAACAAAGTCTTCGTCACCATGGAAAAAAAAATCCAAACAATGACACTAGTAGTGTAGTAAACGCACGACAGCCCACTGTCATTAGAAACCCAATTTGTGATGAACACCACTCCCCTTCCCCGGCGCAGTACCAGTCCCAAAAGCATTTCTTTAGTATGAAGAATCCAAAAGAGGCAGGAGGGAAAAGTAACATGTTCAGAACTTCAAACTGCAATTATGCAACTCTCTCATGATGCTCTGTGTTCAGGTATCGTGGCTGAAAACTTCATTGGTTGTAAATCACAGTACAAATAACCAAGCTTGAGTTATCTGATCTTTGTCAAATACAATTAAATCCAGTGGTCAATTCTTACCTTCTTCCCACTTTGACCTATCAGCAGCATCTGACATGGCAGATTCCACCTTCGTTGAAACACTCTTCTTCATCTGACTTCCAGAACACACATTTCTTCTGATTTTCCTCTTACCTCTCTGACCACTTCTCAGTTCCTTCTGCTCGTTTCTCCTGATGATGACTGTAGTAACCATGGCTCAGTCTATTTCTCTTTTCTTTCTTTTTCTTTTTTTTTTTTGAGACGGAGTCTTGCTCTGTCGTCAGGCTGGAGTGCAGTGGCGCAATCTCGGCTCACTGCAACTTCTGCCTCCTGGGTTCAAGCGATTCTTCAAGCCTCCCGAGTAGCTAGGACCACAGGCATGTGCCACCATGCCTGGCTATTTTTTGTATTTTTAGTAGAGATGGGGTTTCACCATGTTGGCCAGGATGGTCTCGATCTCTTGTCCTCGTGATCCACCTACCTCGGCCTCCCAAAGTGCTGGGATTACAGGCATGAGCCACCGTGCTCGGCCTCTATTTCTCTTTTCTATCTATACTCACTCCCTTGGTGCTTTCATTCAGTGCCATGGCTTTTAAATGTTATCTGTTCCTGATGACCCCAAAGTTATTAGCCAGGTCCTCTCCCTTGAGCTCCAGACAGGTGCAAACAACCACCTATCTGACATCTGTACTTGGATTTTGTTTTGTTTTTTGTTTTTTGGTTTTTTTTGAGACAGAGTCCCACTCTGTTGCCCAGGCTGGAATGCAGTGGCACAATCTCGACTTACAGCAACCTCCACCTCCTGGTTTTCCAGCAATTCTCCTGCCTCAGCCTCCTGAGTAGCTGGGATTACAGGCGCCCACCACCACGTCTGGCTATTTTTTTGTATTTTTAAGTAGAGATGGGGTTTCACCATGTTAGCCAGGATGTTCTCTATCTCTTAATCTCATGATCCACCTGCTTTGACCTCCACAAGTGCTGGGATTACAGGCATGAACCACTGTGCTGGGCCCTCTACTTGAATGTTTAATAGGCATCCCAAACTTAAAATGTCCAGGACTAAACTCCTGATGTTTCTCCCCACCAAACATACTCTCCCCACAATGGCTTCATCTCAGAAACTGGTAACACAAATTTTTCAACTACTCAAGTTAAAACCTTGGAGTTATCCTTGATTCTTCTTTTCTCTCACACTTCACATCTGATCCATTAACAAGTGTTGCTGAGTCTCTACCTTCAAAATATACCCTGCATCCAAGCACCTCATACAATTGCTTTTACTACCACCTCTGTTCAATTAACCCTTACCTCTCTCCTACCCTATTTCAATAGCCTAACTGGTCTCCCAGCTTCTACCCTACCTGGCCCCCTGCCTCCCATTTACTCTCAACACACCACTGACAGTAACTCAATTAAAATGTAGTCAGATTAATCCACTCCTCTGTCCAAACCCTCCAAAGGCGTCCCATCTCTCTTGGAGTCAAAGTTCTTTGTGAAACTTCCCATCTCTCTTGGAGTCAAAGTTCTTTCATTGACCTATAAGGCCCTACATGATATCTGTCTGCACCCCCACTCCTCCTTTTACCTTACTGATGGTATATTCTACTCGATCTTTCTTCACTCACTCTGCTTTGGTTGTGGTAGCTCTCTGGTATCCGCACCAAAAACAGGTCAGGTACATCCTGCCTCAGGGTCTTCGTATTTGCACTGTCCTCTACTGTGCAGACATCCACTTGGCTTTCTCTCTCTCTCCTTCAGGTTTCTACTTCAATGCTGTCTTTTCAGAAACAGGTTTATTTGGCCAGGCACGGTGGCTCACACCTGTAATCCCAGCACTTTGGGAGGCCAAGGGAGGCGGATCACGAGGTCAAGAGATCAAGACCATCCTGGCCAACATGGTGACACCCCGTCTCTACTAAAAATATAAAAATTAGCTGGGTATGGGGGCGAGTGCCTGTAGTCCCAGCAACTTGGGAGGCTGAGACGGGAGAAACGCTTGAACCTGGGAGGTGAAGGTTGCAGTGAGCCGAGATCACACCACTGCACTCCAGCCTGGGTCACGGAGTGAGCCTCCATCTCAAAAAAAAAAAGAAAAAGTTTATTTTTCCATTGTTTGTCTCTCCCCACCATCCCTCCTAGAATGTATGCTCCTTGAAGACAGAATTTTTTGTCTGTTTTGTTCACTGCTATATCCCCAGTGCCTAAAACAAGGTCTGATACATAGTTGGTGCTCAATAAATATTTGCTGAAAGAACGAAAGTTTTCAGAGCTAGTTCCTGCAGAGTCAGTCAATAAACTAAAACATATATACTGAGCTCATCAAAACCATACATACATAATTCAGTAGGCTCTTAGGATATGCTTAAAAATGTAATAAAGAGATTGCTTATGTCACTAGCCTAAGTAGTTTGGAGTAGAATCTGGTTTGAGGGTTCAGGAAAGGAAACAAGCATCATAATAGCTCTGCCTGATACTTGGGGTTAGGAATATGAGCTACTGCTCTGTCTTCCACTACATCATGATCTGCCAAGAGGGTGCTCTCACATAGAACTGTCTCTCCAACCATCACACCTCCTCCACATGGCATGACCCAGGCCTATCCATCACACCTCAGTCCCCTTGTAGTCAAGTTTCCTCCCTCTTACCAGAGAAGTATATTGTGTTGAGCAAGCCTTGCAGGACCACAGTGACCTAGAACCTAAAGGCCATATTGAGTCAAATGCCAACAGACAAATGTGAAGGGAAGGCAAGTGATGATAGACTCAAATAAATGAGAGTGACTCAAACTTGACCAGTTCATAAGGAACCACTATGGCTGCACTGAAGCCTCCTTGCACCCATGGCCAGTCCATCACTCCATCCCAACAACTGGATATCCTGATGTCTCTCTCCTAGTCCTAACCATTTTCTCCCCCAACCCTTAAGAGCCTGTAGGATAAAGCCCAAATTCCTTGATGGAGCTCACAAAGCATCTCCCCAGTGTGGGTGGGGCCCTTCTTCATCTTTCCCCTATGACTGCATTTGTCAGGCTAGAAGCTACCATACCTGACCCTTTCAATTCTGCTCAGAAATTATGGTCCATGCTGTTTGCTCTGCCTGGGACAACCTTTTCTGACTCCCCCAGGTTAACTCCTTCTTAGGACATCTGTTAGGTATCCACTTAAACATCATTTCTTCAGAGAAGCTGTGCCTCAGCTGGTTAAGTGATTTTCTATTCACAGTCCCCACAGCAACCTGAGCTCTGGCTTTCAAAGACTCAGCACACTTCACTGGCTCACCTATTTAGTGTCTGTCCTGATGGTAGGACCTTGCTTGTTCCACATGCCACTATGTCACCAGGACAGAGCACAGTGCCTGACATGGAGTAGGTGCTGAGTAATGGCTGAAAAATAAGCATACAGGCCAGGCGTGGTGGCTCATGCCTGCAATCCCAGCACTTTGGGAGGCCAAGGCATATGGATCACCTGAGGCCAGCAGTTCGAGACCAGCCTGGTCAACATGGAGAAACCCTATCTTTACTAAAAATACAGTAATAATAATAATCGGCTGGGCATGGTGGGGCATGCCTATAATCCCAGCTACTCAGGACACAAGGCAGGAGAATCGCTTGAACCTGGGTTTCTGTCAGCCAAGCTTGCGCCCCTGCACTCCAGCCTGGGCAATGGATGAGACCGTCTCAAAACAAAAAAAAAAAAAAAAAAAAGGAAGGCAAAAGAAAGAAATGCTATCCCTCCAGCTATACAAGTTGATATGGCAGTAAACTGCTAGGCAGCTACCATGTCATCAGGAACAGTCCAAGCCCTGGCCCTACATGCCAGCTCCTCATCCTACCTTACTCCACACAGCATCCCAGGAAGGACACTAATGACAGGTTAATGATCTATCCTATGAAGCATAACTACCCAACATACAAAAGGGTCAGATAAATCGGACCATTAAGGAGAAGTGAATTTAATACCCACCGAAGTATCTGGATCACTATGAGGTTTTAACAGCTTCAGTTAGGTTTTTTTTTTTTTTTTGGATATGGAGTTTGTTCTTGTTGCCCAGGCTGGAGTGCAGTGGTGCAAACTTGGCTCGCTGCAAACTCCACCTCCCAGGTTCAAGTGATTTTCCTGCCTCAGCCTCTCAAGTAGCTGGGATTACAGACATGCACCACTATGCCCAGATAATTTTTGTATTTTCAGTAGAGATGGGGTTTCGCCATGTTGGCCAGACTGGTCTCGAACTCCTGACCTCAGGTGATCCGCCCACCTCAGCCTCCCAAAGTGCTGGGATTACAGGCATGAGCTACTGTGCCCAGCCTCAGCTAGTTATTAACACAAAGTACTTATCTACTGGCTATATTAGGTCTGTATTTATTTATTTGTTTATTTATTTATTTTTAGATGGAGTCTCACTCTGTCACCCAGGCTGGAGTACAGTAGCGCGATCTCAGCTCACTGCAACCTCTGCCTCCAGGGTTTAAGCAATTCTCATGCCTCAGCCTTCCAAGTAGCTGGGATTACAGACACACACCACCACACCTAGCTAATTTTTGTAGTTTTAGTAGAGATGACGTTTCACCATGTTGGGCAGGGTGGTCTCAAACTCCTGACCTCAGGTGATCTGCCCACCTCGGCCTCCCAAAGTGTTGAGATTACAGGCGTGAGCCACTGTGCCCAGCTAGGTCTTTATTGTTTTTGAAAATACAGCAATAACAACATTGTTTTTTGTAATATTGCTTTAATGGTTAAGTCCCAGACTACCAACCTAAGAATTCCATCCTCAGCCCTACTTTCTCCCTAAACAATTATAGCTAATTCTTCAACTTCACTATGACCTCCACTCAGACATTCCTAACTTCAGGTCTCCAGCCCCCACAGCTTGCTCTAGCTCTGGTTCTATACCTTTTTTTTTTTTTTTTTTTTGAGACAGAGTCTCACTCTGTTACCAGGCTGGAGTGCAGCAGTGCAATATCGGCTAACGGCAACCGCTGACTCCTGTGTTCAGGTGATTCTCCTGCCTCAGCCTCCCAAGTAGCTGGGACTACAAGCGTGTGCCAACACGCCCGGCTAATTTTTGTATTTTTAGTAGAGACGGGATTTCACCTTGTTGGCCAGGATGGTCTCGATCTCTTGACCTTGTGATCCATCCACCTCGGCCTCCCAAAGTGCTGGGATTACAGGCGTGAGCCACTGCACCCGGCTTCCTGGTTCTATACTTCTAAGTGTCTACTGGAAATCTCTACCAGAGTGACCTACCAGCATCTCCCAACCTGAATTTCTCTTTCTTCTCAAACAGGAACCTCCTCCTGTGCTCCCTGACTCCTTTTAATGGCACATTATCCAGTCACCAGAGTGCTTTCCTCATTCACTCCCTAATTTAGACAGAGTTTTGCTCTGTCGCCCAGGCTGGAAGGCAGTGGCACGGTCTTGGCTCCCTGGGCTCTTGCGATTCTCCTGTCTCAGCATCTCAAGTAGCTGGGATTACAGGCTCCTGGGTTCAGCCTCTCAAGTAGCTGGAATTACCACCACCTCCTGGGTTTAAGGGATTCTCCTGCCTCAGTATCTCAAGTAGCTGGGATTACAGGCACCCGTCACCACGCCCGGCTAATTTTTGTATTTTTAGTAGAGACAGGGTTTCACCATGTTGGCCAGGCTGGTCTTGAAAGTCTGATCTCAAGTTATCAGCCTTCCCTGGTATCCCAAAGTACTGGGATTACAGGCATGAGGCACTGCACCCAGCCATTCCCTAATATTTTTAAATGCTACCGGAATCAAGCATTATGCCAGAAGTTGGTACACACAAGCGTGATCCAAACAGTCCAGGTCCCTGGAGCTTACAGTTTCCATTTCTTGCTACCCTCAGCCAAATACAAAGGACTGATGTGACTGAAGAACATAGTGAGTGTTCAGAGACCTCTCTCTGTAGCAGGCATGTAAACCAAGACTCTGCCTTTGCCTTTGAATCACTGAGGTAAAGCACACTTGTCAGTGATTCACATGAAATAGCCAACCTTAGAGAGGTATGTTACCTGTGGTCCCAAGAAGAGGGTATTTAATTATGCTAAACATTTTTCAATGTGCAAATCTAATTGACTGAAGTTTTCTTGTGTTTTCTACCTTCTATATAGATATGAGTGCTCTGTTCCTGAGAAAAGTACTTGCTATTTCAGTGGTAGCAAAAGACACTTTGGGTCACCCATCTGCCTTCCTTCTGGATTTCAGGGTACTCAAGAGCACAGTGACCCTGACGGGTGTTCTCTAACTCTGTGTTACATAGCCTCTGGTCACTGGGAGGTTAAGTAGTTCCCCCATGACAGGGAAGGTACAGAGCCCTTCACAAGTACCACCTACTTATATGTAGAAAACTGCTTACCAGCTGGGCCATGACCATGTGGAGTGTGTGAGTTAACAATCTTCCAGATAGCTGCTAAATGGGAGATGTAAAATAATCAAATCTCAGGATCTTTGCCACAGCATCCTCCTTTTTCTTTTTTTTTTTTAAAGAGAGAAAAAGAGAAAGAAAGAAAGAATGAAAGAGAGAAAGAAAGAGGAAGAGAAAGAGGGAGAGAGAATGGGATTCTTGTTTTATTGCTCAGGCTAGAATGCAGTCTAAAAATGGGTATTAAAAACCTCTTTTATGCCAATAATTGTGCTTAACAATGGAG
>CAUYQU010025204.1:0-101104 GCA_963574635.1 Cheracebus regulus
CGTGTGGCTCCTTCGCCGGGAATCTCCCAGTCTGTGGGCATCAAAAATTCGTCTGCAATTGCGGCATCCACTCGCTCTCTGTGCTTTCACTGGGAGCTACAATCCTGAGCTGCTGCTACGCGGCCATCTTGGATCTCTCTCTCTTCTTCTTGATAACTTGTTTTGGGATTACTTGGAACATGAGTTGACATCATCATCGATGATTGTGTTTATTGGGTGCCTCGTGATTTAGACATTAAATGTGTTTGGGGTGATAGAACTGCAAGGCAGAGGTCAGTCAGCTCACGTCTAACTCACTTCATTTCTCAGTTGCGTAGATGTTCTTAACTTGGTTTTTGTGAAGAAATAGGTTGTTATCAAAGAATAGAAATGAAAATTAGAAGAGATACAACATAAGAGTTAGGACCGTACCACGGTGCTTCAGGATTAGGGACTTGGAAGAGAACCCAGAGGTTATGTGGGCCTGGCCGGCTCTTCTCAGATGCCTCTAGAGAGGGGTGATCCACACCCAGTCAAGCAGAGTGCGGGTCATGAGAAAAGTGCCACACTCCTGCAAGTGTTCTTCTTAGATTGTCACTACCTGCCCAGGTGACTGTTGCATTCCTGGATACCACTTTTTGGTAGCACATTGGAAGCCTCTCTCTAACATCTGTGCAGTTCTCCTTCACCTTCTGCAGCCACGCAGGCCAGGCCCGTGCTTTCCCCAGGACCAGTCTGCTGCTGGGCTCTATCCTACCCTTGTCACCTCCGCAGAAACATGACCCGTTTCTATCCCAGGTCAGGTTATAGGGTAGAGACCCAGCCCTGCCCTGAGGAAGTTCAGAGTTAGTGGAGGAGAGAGACATTTAAATAATATTTTTACAGAGTGGCAGGAGCAGATGAGGAGTGCTGCTGTGTGAGTAACAGGCAGGAGAAGGGAAGGGCACGGTGGTGGGGGAGGGGCTGGCTTCATGTTTCCTCTCCATCCTGCCAAGTGTCAGCTTGGTAATAAATAGGTTGGAGAGGCAGGGAAGATCCCGGGACGGAATACATGTGGATTCAATACCTTCTCATGATAGAAATACTCACTAAACTAGGAATAGAAAGGAAACTACCTTCGGCTAGTAAAAGCCATATGTGAAAAACCATGGGCCTGCGTCATACTCAACAGTGAAAGGCTGAAAGCTTTTCCTCCTAAGATCAGGAACAAGGCAAAGATACCCACTTTTGCCTCTTTTATCCAACATAGTACTGAAGTTCTATCCAGAGCAATTAGGCAAGAAAAATAAAAGTCATCCAAATTGGAAAGGAAGACAGTTATCTTCATTCATAGATGATATGATCTTATGTGTAGAAAATCCTATGGATTCCACCAAAGAAACCTGTTCAAGGCTAATACATGAATTCAGCAAAGTAGCAGCATACTAAGTTAATACACAAAAATCAGTTACATTTTTATATACTAACAGTGAACAGTCTGAAAATGAAATGTTGAAAATCTATTTATAGTAGCATCAAAAATAATAAAACACTTAGAAATTAACCAAGGAGGTGAAAACCTTGTACAAGGGAAACTAAAAAACATTACTGGAATAAATTAAAGAAAAGATAAATGAGAACAAATTCATGCTTATGGATTGGAAGAGTTACTATTATTAAGATGTCAGAATTGCCCAAACAATGCATATTCAATGTAATCCCTATCCAAATCTCTCTCTCTCTCTCTTTTTTTTTTTTTATAGAAATAGAAAAACCCATCCTAAAATGTATATGGAATCTCAAGGGACCCTGAATAGCCAAAACAGTCTTTAGGAAGGAGACCAGGAGGACTCATGCTTCCTGATTTCAAAACTTACTATAAAGCTATACTAATCAAAACAGTGTGGTACTGGCACAAAGACAGACGTATAAACCAATGGACTACAATAGAGGGCCCAGAAACATGCCCTAATGTATATGGTCAAATGATTTTTTTTTTTTAAGAGATGGGGTCTTAAGCTTATAATTCTCAGATGTTATCAGTGAACATTAAAAAAGAAGAAGAAGAAGAAGAAAAAAAAAGAGAGATGGGGTCTTGCTGTGTTACCCAGGCTGGATTCAAGCTCCTGGGAGAATCAGACAATCCTCCTGCCTCAGGCTCCCACACCTCGCTATGGTCAGGTGATTTTTGACAAGGATACCAAGACTCCTCAGTGCGAGAAGGACAGGCTTTTCAACAGACGGTGCTATTTGCCCATGTTGCAGGAAGACAGATGAGGAGCCTGAGGCATGTTGGCAATTTGGGTCCTGACTTCTGAGGGAAAATAGAAGGGAATTAGCTCAGTAATCCATAGTGCATTTTTCATCTCAACTTCTTCCTGATGACATTCCAAAACAGGTGTTTCTCTCCACCTACCTTTTCCTTTTTTTGGTTTTTGAGACAGGATCTTGCTCTGTCTCCCAGGCTGGAGTGCAGTGGCATGATCATGGCTCACTGCAGCCTCAACCTCCTGGTGGGAACCCCAGCCTCCCATGTAGTTGGGACCACAGACACATGCCACCACACCCAGCTAATTTTTTTGTTTTTTATATTTTGAAGAGATGGGATCTCACTGTGTTGCCCAGGCTGGTCTTGAACTCCTCCTGCCTTGGCCTGCTAAAGTGCCGAGATTACAGGTATGAGCCACCACGCCTAGCCCTCTACCCACTTTCAAGATCTATTTAGAGGAGACATACACCTCTGACTGAATGGGCTAGGGGAAGGCGCAGTTCATCGATTGCTGTGTAAGATTCAGAGATTTGCACATTTGCCGGTATGCTTGTGGTGCAGTGGCTAGGGAGAAAACGAAGCTTCACTCTGATGCCATACTCTTGAGGTATAATTCTTATTTTGTTGTTTTGTTTCTCTTTTCTTCTTCTATTTTTAAAGATGATTCTCCTTTCTACTCCTCCACAAACATCCAGCTACCTCTTCTAAGAGCTAGAGATTGAGTGTTCTCATAGACAGCCAGAAGTTCAGTGACAACCTTCGACTATTGTTGTAAGTAGAAACATAACCGTGTCTTGTGTGTGCTTATCTCTACAGCACTATCCTCCACAGCCAAGGCCCCTGCAGGGCTTCTGAGTCAGCAGTCAGCTGCTGTGGACAAAAGATGCAGGCTGGAGTCAGCTGGTGGAGACTCACAGATGCCTGGAAACCTGGCATCACCTCCTCTTCCTCCCCCCAACCCCCCAACCGGCTCCTCACTTCCTCTACCCCTTCCTTGCACACCTTGGCTTTTCAGTTTCTGGGATTTCTGGCACCTTCCTGCCAGGTTTCCTGGTCTCCAGGTTCCTGTGATTATGAACCGTATACAGGGTGGTACAGGCCAGGCCAGGAGGAGCATGATCTGGCTGTGACCTTCAGGAATGAGGGAAATGGGGGGCGGTAACAGGAATAGCCCTGCTCCCTGCGCTTCCCAGCTGTCCTCAGAGCCAGTGAGAATGCTGGGTAAGCCCCTTGCAGAGTGAGACAGGCCCAACCCAGCAGAGCCACAGCGCAATGCTGTCGCACTCTGGAGGAGTCTGGGCTGCAGTCATTATTCAGCTGCAAAGCAGGAAAAGTGAGGCAGCCCAGGGGAATTCATCTTGTGTCGTCTTACCTTGCGTGCTGGCCGCATTGTTGCAGGAGCCAGCCTTCCTCTGTTCATCCATTGTCACCAGTGCCCTGCAGGTCGAAATCTATTTGGCTGGGCACTTAATACTTGCCTGCTGGTTAGCTCTGCAGCCCTCTGGGAGCTGTGGGTGACACCTGTTAGTTTGAAAGTAGTTTCACCAGCAGATGGACTGGGGACAGTTTTGGTGAAGGTATTTCTATGTAGTGGGGTTTCATTTGGAAATCCTCTGTGGTGGTTAGCAGCTCTTTGGAAGAGAATTATTTCCAGCCGAGTGGGTTACAGCCAACCAAGGGGTTGTTAGCTCACATGGAAGAACTCTTTGTGGGAAATAAGTGCCCAGGACTCTTTCAGGGGGGGTGTGAACCAAGGCAGCATTATGACGGGAAGGATTTTAGAATTATGGATTGCAGAACCTTTAACGGATTGGCTTCAGCAAGAACATCGTGGTTCTGACTGCTCTGAATCCTGGCTAGGAGTTGAAAGTGGCTACTGTTTAGGAACAAAGAAAAGTCGTTTTCTTCTTTGACATGAGGTAGAGGTGGTAGACCCAGTGTATGCAAAGCTTAGCAGACACTGTGACTGGTGGAGTTGAGGTTCACTGTGAATGCAGGCAGGGCATACAGGGTTGGGGTTGCACAGTGCTGTGTGCTTGTCAAAGAGCAAATGAGGCCTCAGAAGTCCCCAGAGAGAGCAGGGGGCAGAGGGGCCCAATGCAGAAAATGCTCTGGGACCTTTGTTTCTAGTCATGAGTTGTCAGTTGTCACCATTTCTCCTGCCTTTGCATAAGCACATCTGCCTTTTCCTGCCCTACAAGCCACTTTTTTTTTCTTTTTTTCCTGAGACGGAGTCTCTCTCTGTTGCCCAGGCTGGAGTGCAGTGGCGCCATCTAGGCTCACTGCAACCTCTGCCTCCCAGGTACAAGTGATTTTCCTCCCTCAGCCTCCCGAGTAGCCGGGACTACAGGCACATGCCACCACACCCAGTTAACTTTTTGTATTTTTAGTAGAGATGTGGTTTCACCATGTTGGCCAGGATGGTCTCCATCTACTTACCTCGTGATCCACCCGCCTTGGCCTCCCAAAGTGCTAGGATTACAGGTGTGAGCCACTGCGCCCGGCCACCTACAAGCCATCTTTTGACTTTCTAACATTTCTAAGATAAGCCTTGGCTTGTAAGAAAAACAATAGGTTCTTTTTAGGAACTGTAAAGTGTTTCTCTTGCTGCTACCTAGAATAAAACCTTTATTTTTCTGGGAAACTGAATGTTTAATTCCTGTTAATTCCATTTCTTGCTGGACTCTTAGCCATGTGGCTACTGGGAGAAGCTATGTATGTGGCTGCTGGGGGAAGCTATGTATGTTAACAGTGTAGTGGTTTTTTGTTTAGTTTTGAGACAGGGTCTCACTCTGTCGCCCAGGCTGGAATGCAGTGACATGATCTCAGCTCACTGCAACCTCTGCCTTCTTGTCTTACACACAGGGAAACCGAGGGTTTGTGCGGCAGTGCTTACCCGGGGTTGTGCAGTGGGGTCATACAGCCGGGGTCTGGCCATGTGGGCTCAGCCCTGTGGCCACACTCTTCTTGTCACCCTGACTCGCTCTCTGCTCTCTAGTTTTGTCCTTTGTCCTTTTGCCTCCCACCTCCTAATACAGTTCCAGTGGTGAGGATTCATCAGATGGGGTGCAAAAATGATTCCACAGACTCACAGGAGTCCATGGGTGCAGTAGTGCATGTGACACCGTCCCCCATCCCCCAGCCTCTGTCCAGCAGACTCACTGGATGCAGGTGTGCAGACATTTCCATAGGTGGAAAGCGTAGATACCGTCATTACTGCTGTGCAGTTTGATTTTGGTTGAAAATGGAATGGCTATGAAGTCTCCCCACCCTGCACTTTACGCGATGGCAGGACTTCAGTTCTTTTCATCCCTGCTGACTTTGACACTCCCGAACTTCCTGCTCCTTAGACCTCTGTGATGCTGCTGGTTGGTTCTCTTCAGACCTCTCCCTACTGTTCCTCAACTTTTGAGAGGGCTCATCTTTCTCTGCCGGCCTCTTGAAGGTAGGGCCTCCTGGACCTCTTCTGGAGCCTGCGGCGCCTCTCCCCATGCACTCTCCCATGTGATCTTCCCGCTTCTGTAGGCTTAGCTACTGCCCATGTGCCTGTAACTCCCAGATCTGGGTCTCCCCGAACTTCACGTTCATGCCCAACCGCCCGCTGAGCACCTCCGCTCACAGCTCACACATGCAGGTGGGGAAGGGGGCTCACTGCTCCACCGGCACCGAGGAGTGCTGTTTTTAATCTATTGGCCTGATGTCTCCGTTTAATCCGGGGCCTAAGCTGGAAACCTGGGAGTCATCCTTGTCTCTTTGATTCGTACGAGTCACTCAGGCCTGCCTGTGTCACTTTCCCATGTCCTACACGTCTTCCCTGCCTGGCTAATATTTATGCTGAGAGACTCAGCTGCCAACATTCAGAGGCTCATCTTCATGGGGACCTCCACTCACCGCCAATAGGGACTTAGATCCTCTTTCTCTGTTTCCCAAATCCCTCGTGTCCCTCTGCAGTGGCATTTGGTATGGTCCATCAGGACATTCTGTGTCTATGGCTGCCTTGTCTCCTAGACTGTCAGATCCCTGAGAGCAAGAATCATCCTGCTCACTTTTCCAGCCACAGTGTCTCATAGTGCCTGGAGGATTGCAGGTGTGCAGTCCACACTTGTGGATGGATGACTGCGACACTTGGGAACTCTGCTTGAAAGAGGAGTATGTCTCCTGGAGAATGTTTGTAGACAAAGAAATGCTGATCATCTTTTTTCTGTCTTTTTGTCAGATTAACGTGACAGTGTCAGGTGGACCCACAGCCATCCCACCACCCACCGTGGGGAGTGCTGAGAGTGGGGCAGCATGGAGGAGAGGAAGCATGAGACCATGAACCCAGCTCATGTCCTCTTTGACCGGTTTGTCCAGGCCACCACTTGCAAGGGAACCCTTAAGGCCTTCCAGGAGCTCTGTGATCATCTGGAACTGAAGCCAAAGGACTACCGCTCCTTCTATCACAAGCTCAAGTCCAAGCTTAACTACTGGAAAGCCAAAGCCCTCTGGGCAAAGTTGGACAAACGGGGCAGTCACAAAGACTACAAAAAGGGAAAAGCATGCACTAACACCAAGGTAAGCTTCTGTTTCTATTGGGCCCTGGGATCAGTGGTGGGGATTCACCCAGATGCTAAAGAGGGCTGAGTTAGAGGTAGGCTGAGTGAGAACCAGGTGGAGTCCAACCACAAGCTTCTACCCTGTTGAAACTGTGTGGATCTCTTACCTCTTTTTGTTTGACTCCCATGGCCCAGACCCTGTTCTGAGCATATTTCATGTATTTACGTGTTGAACATTCAAAGTTTCAAGTATTTAAGAATGACCAAAGTCAAGTGGCACGGGAGCTTTTTATTTTGCTGCAGCTCTCTTTTGAGCTTACATGTTTCGGAGGATGCAGGTCACTGAGCAGCGGCATAGCGATACCCTGCTGGTTCCTGTATGAGCACAGCTTTGGTGTTCTTGGCTGTTATCTTGCCAAACTCATCTTTCCATACTCAGTAGCTGGTATTTGCCAACTTAGGATTTGCCGCAAGCTTCAGACCTCTTCCCATCCATGTTCCAAAGGTCTGTTTTGATTCATAAGCAAGGACTTTGTGAACCAAAGTATTTCTATTGCTTTCTTTCTTTACCATGTGGAGAAATAGAGTTTCCATGAAGCAGGTAGGCCTAGGCAAAGACCTGAGTTACGCACTTGCCTTTGCCGGGGTAGGTGTGAGGAAGCTGATGTGGAGAGATACATTTCCTGCTTCCCTCCTTAGAAAAACAACCCAATGTGAGAAGTTTGGAACAAGCTAGCAGGAACACAGATTTGCAGATGACTTCATGGCTATATTATGTTCTTTCACGAGCTTTTAAGTTGTGCAACGGGGGGATATCTAGAGCCCCACCCTCAGTGGATTTGCATTTGGGTAGATATTCATCAGCAAAATTCAAAAACTGTGAAGGCATGACTTTGGTGAGCGAGTACTGGACTCTACTAAGAACAAAACAAAACAAAGCCGAAAGCATTGCATGTCCTCCCTCTGCACACACAGAGCAAACTGCTTAAGATACGTGTCCGGTCTCCTGCTGCGTACTTCTCTGGAGTGTGGATTTTCGAGATCATGTCCCTGGACTTTCGGTCTAGACAGGGGGATTTTGGAACTCTTTTCAGAACATAAAACTTTGACTCTTGAAAATTGCTTCCTGGGAATCACATATGTGGTAGACTCATTCCAGGAGGCTTGAGATTGCCTGGAGTGTGTATGTAGTACTCTGTATCTCTTTGAACAGAAATCTCCTTGATCTAGAAACCTTCCAAAAGGTCCTTTCCTGTTGATGTAAGATTGTATGTGATTTTCATACCATTTGTTGAGATGATGCCAGTTATATATGCTGCAGATCAAGGGCCTTCCAGCCACATGCTGGGCTTGTCTCTAGCACTGACGGTTCCGTCTTCTCCATTTATCGTGATCATTAGCTCTTCTCTTAAGCTGTGACCCATGCAAGTGTGAAGGTTTCTTGGGAGTGGGGACAGTAGCCCTATTTGGGGGCTTGAGCGAGTGATGATTATAGAGTCATGACACTTCTCTAGAATTGTTTCTTGAAAGTGCTGCCTGCCCTGAAAGCAGCTGTGTTTTTCAGTGTCTCATCATTGGGGCTGGCCCCTGTGGTCTCCGCACAGCCATCGACTTATCCTTACTGGGGGCCAAGGTGGTTGTTATTGAGAAACGAGACGCCTTCTCCCGCAACAATGTCTTACATCTCTGGCCATTCACCATACATGATCTGCGAGGTCTGGGTGCCAAGAAGTTCTATGGCAAGTTCTGTGCTGGAGCCATCGACCACATCAGTAAGTAAAACTAGCTCTCCTGGAGCATTCCACCCTACCGCTCACACACTTGTTCAGTAGAAAGAGGCAGCTGGATTCGCTGAGGAATTCAAACGCCACCCAGTTTCTTCTCATCTCATTCCCATTTTTCTTGTAGTAAGTGGACTCACCTTGAAGTAAAAACACCTGCCATGCTGCAGTCCTGTAAGTTAGGACTCTTCACTGTGAGTGTATCACTAACCTATGAAATGTGGAGTTTGGCTGGAGGATATCTAAGTTAGATCTTGGACTTTTAGTGAGCTCTTGGAGTTTGTGGGATGGGCACTGGGGAAACAATGACCAGTTTGGGCCTGGACCCTCTGATGGTTCCTCTTGCAGTGGCAGAAGTACACAGGCATGTGGCTGTCTGCGCTGTGACTGACACATGCTCTACTTCTGTAAGAATGAAGTGCTGTGGGGACACAGCCCTGGGGGAGCCACACTTGCAGAAGCAGCAGAGCCCTGGCCTGGCCGTTAATGGCAAGGAAATAATGGCATTCCTCTGGTTAGGTGGTTCTTGTGCAGTCTGCACGCTCTTGCTGTACTTTTGTCACCTCCAAGCTCAGCCTGGGCCTGTGCTTTTCTGAGATCCTACAGGGTATAAATACAAGTTAATGCAATCAGTGGTGTTTCACTGTAAGTGGCCCACCAGAAAAGCAATTCAGAACAGACAGTGTGCATTATGAAACTGAAGGCTTTTTATTGATTATCATTAATGCTTTCAGGAAAGCTTTATCAAGGAGCGTTTGTTCTGAGCTTCTCCAGATGTGTCCTGTAAACACATTCAGTCATGGAACCTTTTGCTCTTTGCAGCAGCTGTGCCAATTTATCAGACACTGGCAGGCAGTGACCACATTCCACTGGCAGAGGAAGTGCTCTGCCTATCTGTTGGCTGTAGTTTGTAAAGCATCTTGGAACCCACAGTTTGCAAAAATTCTGTGCTAGCGCAGAGTTTAACAAGTCTTTGGGAGTGAGACCCAGAAGGGTGGTGGCTGTGGTAAACTGGGGAGAACAACCAAGATGACTTGAGGAGGATTTGCATTGCTCCTAGCAGATTAGTCACAGGCTCCAGGTAAGTTTGGTTTTAAGAGAGGACCGAGGGTCATTAACTCAGTGGATCTGTCTGCCTTATTTGTGGCAAGATTCATCTTGGGGTTGAGAGGGTCTTCTACCAGGGCCTAGATCTTTATCACTGCACCTTAAGTGCCTGCCATGTCTGGTGCCTGCAGGTGCTCGTGGGCATCAAGTAAATCACTTGGTCTCGCTATGAAAGTGAGCAAGATTGTCAGTCATTCTGGCCTCAGTTTCCACAGCTGTAGACCAGGAGTTGGAGGGGAATGGTAAGAGGATCTGGTTGGATTGCAATTTTCCTTCCTTGCCTTTTAAGAATGTGTGCCGATCAACCAGGGAATGGGCTGAAAGGGAGGTGCTCACAGGCGGGGAGGTCGTGCAGTAGCTCTCATCCGTCTGTGGGCTGCACCCCGTACATGCACATCTGCCTCCTGATCCAGCAGGGTCGGAGACGCCGCCAATATGGCGGCCCCGAATTGGGAAGATGGAAAGGAGTCTTCTGTCGGCCACAATCCCATGTTTTCTCCAGGGTTTGATTGTTTAGAACACTGAACCCAAGAGGTGGGAGTGGCCTGCGGGTTGCTCTAGAACCTCTCTTCCACTGGGTTATATTTGCCTTTAAGAAAGGAAGTAAGAAGTTACAGAGTGTGGCTTTGGAAACGTCTCCTGCTACAGCAGGCTTTAGGATTCTGAATGAAGGGTGCATAGGTGGCGGGGTGGGAGCCTGAGCCGCCACACAGATGGGCACCGCCTTCTCCCTGTGTTCCCACTAACGTCATCTCTGTATTCTCCCAGGTATCCGTCAGCTCCAACTAATACTTTTAAAAGTAGCCTTGATCCTGGGCATTGAAATCCACGTCAATGTGGAATTCCAAGGACTTATCCAGCCTCCTGAGGACCAGGAGAATGAACGTAAGTCAGATGGAGGGGTGAGGAACGTGTGAGAGGGTGTTGATGGGTGAGAAAGGTGAGATTGGGGGAGCAAATCAGAGGTCCTCGCGGGCTGGGCCATTGGGGACCAGGTCTGCAGCCTTAGAGGTCGCAGGCACACATGTGGTGGGAAGGGCCTCGTGGGCCCTCTGCAAGGCTTCTTTCTTTCTGTGGTTCATCCCCACGCTTATTTTTGAGAGGAGAGTCTCACTCTGTTGCCCAGCCTGGAGTTCAGTGGCTCAAACTCAGCTCACTATGACCTCTGAGTGATTCTTCTGCCTCGGTCTCCAGAGTAGCTGGGATTACAGGCATGTTTCACCAAGCCCGGCTAATTTTCGTATTTTTAGTAGAGACAGGGTTTCACCATGCTGGCCAGGCTGGTCTCTCATAACTCCTGGCCTCAAGTAATCCTCCAGCCTCTGCCTCCAGAAGTGCTGGGAACACAGGCATGAGCCTCCACGCCCGGCCTCTGTTCCCACTGTTTCTACATATCGTGTTTTTGGCCCAGGGTTTTGTGCAGTCCACTTGACTGGGTATCTAGAGACAGTCCTGGCTGTGAATATGGTCTGGGTGATGACCTCCATTTATTTGGTTTTGGTCCACAGGGATAGGCTGGCGGGCACTGGTGCACCCCAAAACTCATCCTGTGTCAGAGTATGAATTTGAAGTGATCATCGGTGGGGATGGTCGGAGGAACACCTTGGAAGGTATTGGTCTGTGCTCCTCTGCCTGGCTCATAGCAGAGGGAAAGCTGATGCTATCCTACCCCTGGGGTGAGACTGTGTGTGACCGGCATCCATTCTTTTAAGAGTCTGAATGTGTGCTTCCTGCCCTGATGGAATGGCAGGCCCCGTCTTCCTCTAGCCAGCCAGCACTTGGGCTGCTGATTTTATTTTTATTTTATTTTTTATTTTATTTTTGAGAATGGTCTCGTTCTGTCGCCCAGGCTGGAACACAATGGCATGATGACGCTCAATGCAGCCTCGATCTCCCTGGGCTCAAGTGATCCTCCCATCGTAGCCTCCTGAGTGGCTGGGACTACAGGCACATGCCACCATACCCAGCTAATTTTTGTATTTTTTGGAGATATTGGGCTTTCTCCATGTTGCCTAGGCTGGTCTCAAGCTCCTGGCTGAAACAGTCTGCTTGCCTTGGCCTCTCAAAGTGTTGGAACACAGGTGTGAGGAACCTCACCTGGCCCAGCTGCTGCTTGCAGGGCACTCTTGCTGAGGCACGAGGAGACAAGCCATACTTTGAGTGGTTGGCACTTGTGGGGCTTAATCTACATATTAATAAGCAGGTGCTACACACACACACACACACACATACACACAGGCACACACGCACGCACGCACGCAAACACATCCCTTTTTTTTTTTAAAGAGGAATCCCTAGTACTGAGTAATATTCTGGTCAATCAGATTTCAAATTGTTTGTTAGTGGTCTGTTAATGGAGACTTTGACTTCTTTCCCGAATTTTCATATTCCTGGTTAGGTAAATACCTTATTTTCATCTGCAAAAGAGCTGCCCTAACTTTCCCATCAGTTCTCATCCCTGACTTTCCCTGATGTCTTTAGCAGCACCCCTACTTTCATTTGAAGTGATCTTACTTCTCAAGCCAATGATTATAACCTCTGAAAATTTCTTTCCCTCCAGGGTTTCGTCGGAAAGAATTCCGTGGCAAACTGGCCATCGCCATCACAGCAAATTTTATCAACCGAAATACAACAGCAGAAGCCAAAGTGGAAGAAATCAGTGGTGTGGCTTTTATATTCAACCAAAAATTCTTCCAGGAACTGAGAGAAGCCACAGGTTGGTGTTGATGTCTCCAGAGCCCTAGGATAAAGGTTTAAATAGCCCTGGTGACTTTTTCTTGGTGGCTTGGTGGGGTGGGTGGCCATGGGTGTCACTCCTGCACCGTCTGCCCCTCTGCTGTCTTCACTCCTGTCCCTTGTTCTGGCATAATGCTTCCTGCAGAACGTGTCTCCTCCTCTTGTATTCTTAGCCTCCCTGCAGTGACTGGGCTGCCCTGGGTTTTGTTTTTTGTTTGAGGCAGGGTCTTACTCTGTTGTACAGGCTGGAGTTCAGTGGCGTGATCTTGGCTCACTGCACCTCGAACTCCCTGGCTCAAGTGATCCTCCCATCTCAGCCTCTTGAGTAGCTGGGACTATAGGTGGGCGCCACCATGCCCTTCTAATTTTTAGTATGTTTTGTAGAGATGGAGTTCCGACACATTGCCCAGGCTGCTCCCAAACTCCTGGCTCTACTTGCCTCGCCCTCCCAAAGTGCTGGGATCACAAGCATGAGCCACTGCACACAGCCTGGGTTTTGTCTTTATTTGTTTTAAAGCGTTCGTTCTGCCTCCCAGTCCCTGCCCTGTGTTGTCATGCTGAGTTGTGGTATTTGGTGTAGCTGCTAGCCAGTGGCTCCCTGGTTTGCTTGGGAAGCTGACTTTAAGCCTGTAAGTATGCAGGCTTCTTCCTGAGTTCCAGCTCATGTTCGAAGGCAAGCCATGTGTCATATAGCAGTGAGATTGTTGTATGATAGGTTTTGAATAGATCAACTTAGATATTTTGCTAAATATGTCTTCATTCTCTTGTTTTCTAGAACTTCATTCTCTTGTTTTCTAGATTTCTTTCTATTACATCTATTTTTAGATTATTGAATTAGAAAGTCAGTAGTTCACGCTGCTTCCAGGCGTCAAGTTATCTATCCTCTTCTTAAGAACCTAGGAGATTCCTCCAGCTTCCTTGATGACTGTCCCGAGAGGCTTAACTTGATAACTAATCCAAACCCTCTTTAGCCTCTTTTTTTTTTTTTTTTTTTTTTGATTTTGTTTTTTTCCCCCCATCCCTATGGTTCTGTTTACTATCAGTCATTGTTTTTAGGATCATTTGGGATGTTGAGTGAATACAGAGAAACAAAGCTCCCTGTATTTCCATGAATTGATGATACAGGAAGTGAGAGTCTGGGCTTAGACACCTTTCCCTGCCTGGAGTCTCCCGGCTTTTATCTGCCCTTTTAGGCTGCCCTGATGCACCTTCATCTCAGCAAACTCTTACATGCACACGTTTGTCTTCTGGCCCCAGGTATTGACTTGGAGAACATCGTTTACTACAAAGACGACACACACTATTTCGTTATGACGGCCAAAAAGCAGAGTTTACTGGACAAAGGAGTGATACTGCATGTGAGCCACGGATTTCCTTCAAAACTCTTTCTTGTTGAAGTGCTTAATGTCACCAAGAGAAAGAATTGATTGTCTGATGGGTTTTTCCTGCAAGGGAATGAAAATGAGCACTGAATACATCTTCTGGTAACCCCTGATGTTTTCCAGTTTAGTGTGAACAACTCTTATTATAGCTAATTTCAAATGTAAATAAAAATGGGGGGAGAGTAGTGTGATGAACCCTCATGTGCCCACTGTCCAGCTTTAACTGTTCTCCACACATGGCCAGTGTTCTGTGAGTAATATTCCAGTGCACTCCTCCGTCACTATTGGATTCTTGCAAAGCAAGTTTCAGACAGCATTTCATTCAAATATTCAGTTCAATTTTAGATGATTTGGTTTGTGGTTATTGTGAATTCCGTAGATATGACTGATTATTGGTTGGTTAAAGAGTTATCTTTTGGAAGGGGGAGTGATAGAGGGAAGGGAGTATGACCAAGAAGCAATAATTGGTGTTTATGGGAGCCTGATGAGGGTTCTGGTGTCACTGCAGATACAGTTTTCAGAGATCCAGGCAGTACTGACAGGATCAGGCTACTCTTAGGCCTCCTTATGACCACAGAACAGGTCTGAGCATCCATCCTAGCCACGTCCTGCTCAACCTGTTTCTAGGTGACTGCATGGCATGCCCTGAAATGATGGTTTGAAATGTGAAGTCAGATAACCACTGAGTGGATCGTCCCTGAAGGAGAGTTTTTAAAGTCTTACTTGGTCTCACTGGTCTCAACATGAGAAGCACTGTCCCTATGTGATGAGAGGAACGGAAGCAGAGGCACTAGTTGGGCTGATTCAGGCCTGTGCACTTCCCACAAGAGACTCACAGCTGAATTTCAAGCAGTCCTTTGTCTTTGCAGGGTGATATGAGTGCAGTCACTTTAGTCTGAGCTACAATACTACCTTACCTGACAGCAGAGAGAGGAGTGAGCTGCCGAGCATGTGCCTGCAGCACAGAGCCCCCCACTTTCTACCCAGGAACCTCCCATGTGTTTCTCAGCACAGCCATCCTGTGTGCCTGCAGGGAGAAACAGAACAAAGCCGTATATACAGTCCACTCTCCCAAAAGCATAAGCAAGGCGTATTTGGTTAGATGCTTTCTAAAACTGCTTTGCTGATTATCTGGAACTACATCAGGGTTACATTGCTATCAGTAAGAAACAGCCAGTGAAGCAGTTCGCATTCCTTGGGACTAGGTGAAGACTTGAATCTGCCACCTAGGCCCAGCTGTGGTTATTGGTCAACATTAGATAGGAGCAGTCTAGAATGCAAGACCTGGTTTACTTTTCCTAGATGGCAGGTGCCGTACCTTCAGTGTGTGCTGTTAAACACTAAACCCATGTAGCTGCTTTCTCAGTGTTGAACAAACAGTATTTCTAGGACCAAGCTGAGTGTTTGTGTTTGGCTTTAACATCTTGTAGTGGTAGCTGAAAGGACCATCGGGACCACTTAGAAACCATAGGCCCCACTTTCAGAGAGTCAAGACTTGACTCAGTGTGCCAGGAACCTCCAAAACAGAAAAGGAGCTTTTCGGTCCTTTGTTCTTCTTTGTTTATGGGTTTCTGTGGAGGCTTTCAGAGTCTTATGTACTATTTTGAAAACCCCTGTTCTGTTTTCAGCATATTTGTTCGCAGCCTCCTGGACTGATGGTGCTCCCACCTCCCTGTCTTTTTGACACTCAGGCATTTTTGGGTTCTTCCTTCGGGTGTCATGAGTTATGCAAGGCTGAATGTTTCATGTGGTCCCATTTGACAAAAGCCATTTACTACCCAGAAGATAATGATTGCTGATAAAAAACTATAAAATGCCCTTTCAGTTCACAAAGTACTGTCATGTAACTTATTTTATGTGACACTCAACAACCCTGAGGCAGATTGGATAAGATCAAAGGAGTAGTTATTGCTCCAAGCAAATGGAAAAGCCACCGCTGTGTGTTTAGTCAGCAAGGCCTGTGTTATTTGGGAATAATCCACCCCAACCCCTCTTTTTTTTGAGACAGAGTCTCACTTTGTCACCTAGGCTGGAGTCCAGTGCACGATCTCAGCTCACTGCAACCTCCACCTCCTGGGCTCAAGCACTTCTCTCGCCTCAGCTTCCTGAGTAGCTGGGATTACAGGCACATGCCACCATGCCTGGCTAATTCTTGTATTTTTAGTAGAGATGGAGTTTTACCATGTTGGCCAGGCTGTTCATGAACTCCTGTCCTCAAGTGATCTACCTGCCTCAGCCTCCCAAAGTTATAGGTGTGAGCCCTTATGCCTGGCTGCTCCCCGCTGACCCCCGCCTTTTAATGGTAAACAAGCTTTGGTTATGGAATTTGGAGTCACTGGGGGAAGGCAAAGCTGTGACCCCAGAAGCATGGTTCTGGCTGAGTGCCAGGACATCTGCATCCTCATCCTCTTTCTCTGGAGACAGGACTACGCTGACACAGAGCTCCTGCTTTCCCGGGAGAATGTGGACCAGGAGGCTCTACTCAGCTATGCCAGGGAGGCCGCAGACTTCTCCACCCAGCAACAGCTGCCCTCCCTGGATTTTGCCATCAATCACTATGGGCAGCCCGATGTGGCCATGTTTGACTTCACTTGTATGTATGCCTCCGAGAACGCTGCCTTGGTGCGGGAGCAGAACGGACACCAGTTACTAGTGGCTCTGGTCGGGGACAGCCTCCTAGAGGTGAGTGCTAAGCATGGCAGCGCTCTGTGGTGGGGACAGGAATAATTAGGAGTGAATCTGGGCATCCTAGTTCTTGGAATGAGTGTCTACAGCATTGTACGGCACAGGTGAACTCCCTGCAGGAGTCACACCAGGAAAGTGGGAGGGCTACAGGCTTCTGGGACCCCAGGCCTAAGAAGTATGAATGGGAATTCTGCAGCTTTTCTGACTTGCTCCCTACCAGTCTGGGAAGCAGAGCAGTTTGTTATTGGAACGGTTGCCAAATACTACTGTTAACGGCAAACTCTTTGTTCCTTAGTTTATTTTGCCTGTTTTGAAAGGTGTTTTCTTTTTTAATTCTTTATTTTATGTCTTATTTACAGCCTTTCTGGCCCATGGGAACAGGAATAGCTCGGGGCTTTCTAGCTGCTATGGACTCTGCCTGGATGGTCCGAAGTTGGTCTCTAGGAACAAGCCCTTTGGAAGTGCTGGCGGAGAGGTAATGGGAAGCAACCCAGGGTTCCTTTCAGGAGAAAACTGAGGAAGGAGGATTTACTCTTTAGGCACAGTGCACGTTCTTCCTTCTCTCTCTGCTTTCTTAATTAAAGATGTTTTCATGTTGAAAAGAGGAAAGGCAAGATAGGATTTCATAAAATCGTAGAAACCTAAAGATGAGTCTCCTGGAGTAAGTCTTCTCTTACTCCTTTTCAAGGTAAATTTCTTATTGAGAGAGAAGAATTTAAAAGTAGCTTTGAAGTCAGAATAAAATGCGAAACTGCTTATAAATGCTTCTCAAACCCCTAAATGGGATATTTTGAAGCAGATTTTTGCAAATGTAATAAAAATCCTAGGATTTGCTTTCTGATAAAGAACTAATGCCTTGACCAGAAGAATCAGAGAGACAGGATTGCCTGGATGAACTTGGGAGTTGATATCATTTTATTCTGTCTGTTATTAAGGCATTCTGACTAAATATAGTGGCAACTCGTTTCTGTATTGATTTTTTAATTGAAGTAAATATTGGCATGCTTGAAAAAATAAAAGAGTGAATGTGTGGCCTTTGAGTTAGAGGCAGCGTCCGTGAGCACTGACGGTGTCATGCCTGCTGGCTCTTCTGGGCTCCTACCCTGTCAGTACCCGTGGAATCACTGGGAGTGGTCTGGGAAGCGGGGGCTGACGTGGGCTTGAGAAGACTGGTCAAGGATGAGGATTTGTCGGGCATGTCAGGTGACTTGCTGGACTGTCAGAACCACCAGGAAAAGAGAGGGAGATGTTCACGTTGCTGGTCACGGCTCTGAGTATATTGTTGTGTTACTGCAGGGAAAGTATTTATAGGTTGCTGCCTCAGACTACCCCTGAGAATGTGAGTAAGAACTTCAGCCAATACAGTATCGACCCAGTCACTCGGTATCCCAATATCAACGTCAACTTCCTCCGGCCAAGCCAGGTGAGACCCTTCTTGTCAGTCTTTACATCTGGGCCCATCTGCAGAACTGATCAGAACTCTGATCTGTTGAAATGCATGCAGCTATTAATACCACACATACAAGGATACTTTTTTAGTAATTTAGGTAGATGTCTCTCTGAATTGGTAGAAGTAGATATTATTTTTCATCAACAGATTGAGAGCTAGGGCATAGAGTTGTTGAATGACTTACAGAAAAGCAAATGTGATAAAAATGGTGGGCCCAGGATTTTATGCCGTGTTTCCTAATTCAGATTCTTACTGTAGGGAAGAGCACTTGCCCCGTAGTGAGGAGAGGGAGCTTCTGATCATCTGTGACTTGCTTTCTCTGAACCTGAATTTCTTTACCTGAAAAATGGGAAGAATACCTGCTACTCATAGGATCATTGTGAGGGCAAAAGAGATATCGTTCACTTGAAAGAACTTCTTCTAGTGTATTTTTCTATTTTTTGAGATGGAGTCTCGCTCTGTTGCCCAGGCTGGAGTGCAGTGGTGTGATCTCGGCTCACTGCAACCTGTACCTTCCAGGTTCAAGGGATTCTCCAGCCTCAGCCTCCTGAGTAGCTGGGATTACAGGCATGTGCCACCATGCCCAGCTAATTTTTTGTATTTTTATTAGAGACGGGGTTTCACCATGTTGTCCAGGCTGGTCTTAAACTCCTGACCTCGTGATCCACCCGCCTTGGCCTCCCAGATTGCTGGGATTACAGGCGTGAGCCACCGTGCCCAGCCTCCAGTGTAATTTTCTAGTCACCTTCTACTTGAAGTTTACACTTTTAGGCCTTCTGTTAAGAGGCAGCATTAATAGTTCAGCTGAGACTCTTAGAAGGACCTTCATGGCCAAGTAACTAATTTTTTTTTTTTTGAGACAAGGTCTTACTTTGTTGCCCAGGCTCTCTGGGGTGCAGTGGCACAATTTCGGCTCACTGCAGCCTTGACTTCCTGAGCTCAAGTGATTCTTCCACCTCAGCCTCCCATGTAGCTAGGACTACAGGCATGCACTACCATGCCCAGCTGATTTTTAAATATTTTGTAGAGATGAGGTCTCCCTATGTTTCCCACACTGGTCTCGAACTCCTGGTCTTAAGCAATCCACTGGCCTCAGCCTCCCAAAGTATAGGGATTATAGGCATGAACCACTGCACCCAGCCCTGTGTAGCTAATTTTTAGCGCAAGATCCCACAGTTAATATGTATTTGTTTTTCTATAACCCCACCTTATTTTATAAAGGATTTAAAGGTCATCATCATAACTTCAATCTGAACTTTGCCCAAGCTTGTATCCCAGCCTTTCCTTTCAGCTGTTCTGCTCCTAGGTAGGAATTTGTTACTTGATATTTGGTTTTCCTTCTGTTTGACTTTGTAAATTTCTGCCAGGTACGCCATTTGTATGATACTGGCGAAACAAAAGATATTCACCTGGAAATGGAGAGCCTGGTGAATTCCCGAACTACCCCCAAGTTGACTCGCAATGGTGAGTTCTGGTGGTGACTTTTTAAAATGCAGCAGACCCTTCAGAGAGGTCTGTACTCATTCACCGAGCCGTAAAGTGCGATCTCAGGCAGTGGCTCTCAACCAGGGGTGATTTTGCCCTCCAGGGATTTCTTGTTAGTGTCTGGGAACATTTTTGATTATCATGATTGGGAGTGGGTACTACTGGCCTCAAGCCAGGGACATTGCTAAACATCCTGCAATGCACAAGACAGGTCCCCACCACACAGAATTACCTTGGCCTGAGGTGTTATGAGAGCATAGAGAGAAACCAGATACAGATACTGGGCAAAGGGGAGAGAGGGAGAGAGTGTGAGAGCTGTATTGATAGAAGACTTTATGGAAGAGGTGGTGGCACTTCAGCTGAGTTCTGCAGCATTGCCCGGATTCAGTGACAGGTGAAGGGCACTCCAGATTTTGTATGTATTAAGGGCCCTGAAGACGTTTCTGAAAGAGAATGACGTGAGCACACCTGGTCAGCCACACATGAGAGGGGATGGAGGAGGGAGTGCCAGAGGCAGGGAGACTAGGTGGAAAGACATCACCATAGTCAGGCTGAAGGTGGCGAGGCCCAGATCTGGCCCTGAGGCTGGGAGTGAAGAAGGGAGGAGGTAGCGGAGAAGACCTCAGACTTTGGGTCAGGTGCAGCTGGGTCCCAGGCCAGGCTTTGCCGTTAGTGAATGGTGCAGCCTTGAAGAGGTGATTGAACAGCTCTGAACTTCATTGTCTGTGAAGTGGAGGCAGCAGTGTGTCCCTCACATTGCAATCATGAGTGCCGGGCCCACAGTGGACGGTCATTGCCGTTGTCAGTTATGCGAGAGAGAATGGTGAGGAGGTGGACTCGATGGGCAGGGGCAGTTGATCGCCTCATGGGGCAAGAGGTCGGTATTGTAGATGGTGCTACATCAGTGTAGGCAAGGCAGAGGGAGGGCTGAGAGGGATTGAGTCTTTTGGACTTCGTGAACTCGACATGCCCTTGGGATGCCAGGGCGGATGTGAGGACCAGCAGGCAGTTGGAAACAGTTGGCTTTTTCTCCAGTGGAGCAGAGAGTGTATATTCACTGTTTTTATTTTAGTGCATGGAATATTGAAGTTGCCCATACACATTGCGTGGTTGGATATACAGACCTGGGAGACAGAACTGTGTAAAAGCTCTTTTCTGAGCCAAGAGATGGCACCAGAAAGTGGTTCTGTGTGTTATGTAGAATACATTTTCATGGTGAAAAACCTAAATGAAACAGGATTTTCACAGTACTCGGTTTTTATCTCATGTCCACAAATTACTAAATGACTTAGTACAAACTTCAGTTGCCCTTGGTAAGGGAATAGACTTTCTTGGACATAAGTAGTTCACAGGTTCTCTTTAATGCCCCATATCAGAGCTCTTCTGATGTGATCAAGAATAGGATTTTTAAAGAGGCTATTCAGGTTTTAGAAGACATTTCATTTCTGGCTGGGTGCAGCGACTCACACCTGTAATCACAGGACTTTGGGAGGCCAATGCGGGTGGATCACCTGCGGTCAGGAGTTCGAAACCACCCTGACCAGCATGGTGAAATCCTGTCTCTACTAAAAATACAAAAAATTAGCCAGGCATGGTGGTGCATGCCTGTTATCCTCACTACTCTGGAGGCTGACGCAGGAAAATCGCTTGAACTGGGGAGTTGGAGGTTGCAGTGAGCCAAGATTGCGCTATTGCACTCCAGCCTGGGCAATAAGAGCAAAACTCCGTCTCAAAAAAGAAACACATTTCAGTGAACTGTAAAGCATCCTAGCACATGTGTTTGCCTGGTCAGTTTTTAGAGTTGAGAATTCATAACAATGTGCCAAGCTCCATTCGGGGACCTGTCTGGTCTGGGGCCCCAGCATTGTCAGCAGAGCCCTGCAGGGCTTCTCCTCTTGGCAAGTTGTGCAGTGCCTTGGAAAGTTCAAGGGCAAGGCCTGGGTGCTTTGGGTTGAAACTGCCACCCTGTAGGATGGAGCCATCTCTCCTCTCCTCTTCCAGGTGTTACTTTGGAGGAGGAAGCCTTCCTCAGCCAGGTGCTCGCGACTGTCCGGGAACTTAGAGCTGCTGTGAGCCAGGCTGGCCACAGTAGGTGGCACTCCTTCACCTCAGTGCCAGGGGACAGTGGGCTGTGACTGTCAGGCTGTGGTCCCTCAGGGTGCTGGGGGTGAATGTTGACCTTAGACTCTCAATAAACTGCTGGTGCCTTTTCTATTAGAATTCACTATCATGATATCATTTGCATTACCTTGTGTCCTCACTGTTTTCTTTGAGTGGAAACTAGTGTTGACTGTTTTGTCTCTACCCGCAGTAATTTTTCAGAGTGGACATGTGTCCTGCAAAGAGGATTCTTTTTCAGCGTTACCAGTGACCACACCTCCAATAATAATGTGTTTTGTTGTTTTAGAGTCTGTAGCTCGTTCAAGCAAACTGCTGGGTTGGTGCCAGAGGCAGACAGATGGCTATGCAGGGGTAAACGTGACAGATCTCACCATGTCTTGGAAAAGTGGCTTGGCCCTTTGTGCAATTATCCATAGATACCGTCCCGACCTGATGTAAGTCGTGATCAAACTTTGTGTTTTATTTTATGTTCCCAAGGATCTCAGACCACTCTGCTGTCAAGTAACATTTTGTCCTTTTTCCTAGAATGAGGTACATAGTAAGGTACTTCTCTAGAAGGCAGTGATTTTGATTTTGCTATGTTTGTTTGTTTGTTTGTGAGACAGAGTCTCGATCTGTCACCAAAGCCGGAGTGCACTGGCGCAACCTCGGCTCACTGCAACCTCTGCTGCCTGGGTTCAAGAGATTCTCTTGCCTCAGCCTCCCCAGTAGCTGGGATTACAGGGCTCGCCATCAGGCCTGGCTAATTTTTGTATTTTGTTTTAGTAGAGATGGGGTTTCACTCTGTTGGCCAGACTTATCTTGAATTCCTAACCTCAAGTGATCCACCCGCCTTGGCCTCCCAAAGTGCTCAGATTACAGGTGTGAGCCACCGTGCCCAGCCCGATTTTTCTCTGAAACCCTGTATGTCATCCGTTATGTGGCTCAACCCAGAAATGATTTTTATTTTTTTGTTTCCCACTAAGCTTTTCGCACTCCGATGGCTGAGTTTTAAAAATCGCAACACTCATAAGTCAAAAACTGGTTTTGACACCCACCTGGGCCTGTTAGCTTCACACAAAGGAAAACTTTGTTTATTGGCCCTGGGTTGAACTCTTCATTTTGGCCAGCTATCTCTCAAATCCTATGGGTCACAAAGGAAACCTGGCCACAACATTTGGCCAGCTCAAGGCAAATGTGTCACTACTAACAAAGCAAAACATCATGAGACTGAACCGATTTATGATGGTTCCTTGGTGTGTGTGTGTTAAAGACTGCACTTTTTACAGACATGCTCTGTTGTCCTGCCACCTATCCCAGTGACAGCTCCTGATCATTCTCCACACACCTGCCCACAGAATCAGCACTCTAGGGTGACCCCAAGTCAGCTGCGGGGCCAGCACACCCAGCTTCCCCGATCGGCATTTGTTCCCACGGAAGCCAAACAGAAGGATGCACGAGCAGAGCGTGTTGCTTTATTTTGGCTTCCTCTCCTTTTCATCATTAGGTCCACTTAAGAGCCTGATTTCTGTTTGTTTTGTTTAATGATTGCTTAAGGCATCCTACAAGATATAGTTGCTATTTATATGACGGTTATAAACTGACGAGGCAAGAGCTGGTAAAAACAGCCCTGCACAGTGTGGATTACTGATGGGGATTTCTGGTGTGCTTGGATGGAGGTAAGTGATCTCTGGTGCTCCTGTCGCTTAGCTCACCCAGAAGTTGATAACAAGTAAGTAAAAATAGGGCTTACTCACTTCCACCAAAGAAAGGGGGTGAGGCAAGGAAGAGCAGCTTGGGAAAGATTGTGGTCAGTGGCAGAGGATGGGCAGGTAAGTCAGCTCAGTTCCAAAGGGAGGGTCAGACAGAGGGCACAGGCAGAAGCGGTTGGCGGGGCCTAGCAAGTGGGGGTGGAGGGGCACCTGGAGAAGTTAGGGACACAGAACAGCACGCTGTTCAGCTGCAGCGAGGGCGTGGTATCAGAGGCCGCACCCACAGTGAGGAGGAGTTCGAGAAAATGGAACAATGCTGTGGGGTCCTAGGTTAACACAGAACAAGGGCTGCTGGGTTCATCTGAAGTCCTGTAAAGAAGAATGCGATCAGTCTTCACTCTGAATAGCAAGAAGCTTAAACCCAGTAGAAAATGGTCATAAATCTAAATAGGAAACTTAGTAATGGAAAACAATTTTGAGGAGGATTTTGGAATTTCCCCTCCAGGAGAAGGCTGAGATTTACCAGTGCTGATTTAGGACATTAACAGCTTGTGGGATCTAAGGGTTATGGTGGGTAGTAGTCCCAGGCCTTGTAGGAGCAGTCTGATTCAAATAGGAGATTTATCATGTTTTGGCATTAGTTTAATATGTATGGGCCATACACAAGGATCAAGATATATTAAAGATAGTTCCTGTTATTTTCTATTTTTATTTTTAGAGACAGGGTCTCTCCCTGTTTCCCAGGATGGAGGGCAGTGGCACAGTCGTAGCTCATTGCAACTTTGAACTTGTAGGCTCAGGTGATCCCCCTGCCTCAGCCTCTGAAGTAGCTAGGACTATAGGCACACGCTGCCATGCCTGGCTCATTTTTAATTTGAATTAAGTTTTTTAAATTGAACTCTTGGGCTCAAGCAGTTCTCCTGCCTCAGACTTCCAAAGTGTTGGAATCACAGGTGTGAACCACTGTGCCCAGCCAGTCCCTATTCTTGAGCTTACATTATAGTAATAAATTTGTGTTACTAGAAAAATGAGAGTAGTTTTTTGACTTTCTCCTTTTTTTTTCCTTTGGTAGGTAGACGTTTAATCACTCCCTGAGGTTGTTTTGCTTTTTCTCAGTAAAAGGAAAGAGAACAAGAGGCGAGATAAAACAGGTTTGCTCTCAAGTGTCACTGATGCACAGCACCCTGGATTTCAGCTAGAAACAGAGAAAGGACGATGACTCCATGATACTGTGCTTTCTGTGTAAGGACAGTCAGCGGATCTTCATACATTTTCCTTGTCCTGTTTCTCAGAGATTTTGATTCTTTGGATGAGCAAAATGTGGAGAAGAATAACCAACTGGCCTTTGACATTGCTGAGAAGGAACTGGGCATTTCTCCCATCATGACAGGCAAAGAAATGGCCTCTGTCGGGGAGCCTGATAAGCTGTCCATGGTGATGTACCTGACTCAGTTCTACGAGATGTTTAAGGACTCCCTCCCCTCTAGCGGTAAGGCCTGGGTGGAGCTGCTGTACGGCCTCTGCCGCTGTGCTATGGCCTGGCTGCGTGCTCCTTCCTTCCTTCCTTCCTTCCTTCCTTCCTTCCTTCCTTCCTTCCTTCCTCCCTCCCTCCCTCCCTCCCTGCCTGCCTCCCTTTCTCCCTCCCTCCCTCCGTCCGTCCCTCCCTCCCTCCCTCCCTCCTTTCCTCCCTCCTTCCCTTCCCGCAGCAGTACCACCAAACACGACGTTACTCTGTGTTTTTACCAGTGAGCTGTCGGGGAAATCTCTGGAACTGTGCTTCATTATTTTTCCCTTCTCTGGTAGCATGTTCTCAACCCCTCATTCTTTCCCACATCTTTCTCAGTGAATTTGTAAATATGCAGAAATCGCTCCTGTACCAATGACTCTATGACTCTACCTTCCATGACTCTACCAGCTTCTAGTGCGTGTGCTCTCAGAGCCACCCTTTGTGAAGAAGCGGGTTGTGCTTGTGGCCTCCTCTTCTGCACGGCCCAAACTTCGTAGCAGATTATAGTCTGGCTTCTCTTCACACTGCGCTACTGCAGCCGTGCCCAGGCAGGAGGATGCCCATGTCATGCTCTTTTCTCAGTTCCCGTCTCTCACCACTTGCTTTTCTGCATTGTTGGGTGCCAGGGAATGGGGTCCTTTTTCTTGGAATTCTCTCATCTCCTCAGCGTCTGTGATTCTGAGCCACACTCAGCTTGTCCCCCTTCTTTCTCCTGTCACTGTACCTTCTTTGGCTTCCCTTTCTACTCCTACCTCTTAGCCCTTCTCAAAAGTCTTTGCTTGGCCCTCAGCTTGCTGCCTCAGGCTCTCTAGTGCTATAAAAAATATTCCTGTTGTCATTAACTGTTCTTGGAATAAGTGTAGCATGAGGCTAGAGTGTTGGCTGTGGGGTCTGACCTGGATTTACAGTATCCCAGGCTTCCACTTAGCCTTAGGCAAGTTACTAAATTTTCCTTTCTCACTTTCCATCACCCTATCTTGTAAAATGGGTTAATGGCTGTAAAATGGGAATAATATATATAATTACATTGTGATGTGCCAAGAAGGCTGTTTGGCCGGTAGAAGTACTTAATAAATGTTAGTGATTTACTATTAATTGATGACTGTTTTAAAAATTACTGTTGTTACTAATGAAACACTGAAATCCAAAAACTTTGTGGTACCACCCCCCAGTAATTCCCAGCCCATCTATTCTTGTAGGCATCTGTGGCTTTTCCTGGTTAGCTATGCCATTCTTACAACAGAAAGCCACAACTATAACACTGATATACCCATTCAGTGCCACCCCCATCTGTGTGCAGCTCAGAGTGTGGCATCTGCATACACTAAAACCAGGAACCCTGAGTTCTTCGCCTCTCTGCTTTTCTCTCTCCCTCCCTCCCTCTCTGTCCTGAAATTTTTTTCACAAAAAGGAGCCTTCAGCACTCTGCAATAACTAACAATCACAGCCAGCCTCCAACTTTTGAAAAACAAAAGTGCAGGTTTTGGTAACTGAAGTAGATTAGGAAGAAGAGTCATCTTTGTTTATGTGAATGAAAAAAAGAAGGCTCGACGTCCATACCCAAGTATGCATTTCCTCCATGGAGTTTCCTCCTGAGACCACATGCTTGTCAGAGCTGGTGAACCTTTAGAGCCTTCAGAGGTTCTGCCAGCCGTCCGCAAGGGAGAGTAGTTTTGGTCAGGGATTTTGCGGCACCCTCAAGGGCTGTGCTTAAACATTACTGATTTCTGTCTCCAGACACTTTGGACCTGAATGCCGAGGAGAAAGCAGTCCTGATAGCCAGCACCAGATCCCCTATCTCCTTCCTAAGCAAACTTGGCCAGACCATCTCTCGGAAGCGTTCTCCCAAGGTATGGACAAGTCTCTTGATGGGCTACAAAGCTAATGGCAAGGTATGTGTGGCTAGAATAATGCAGTTTCCCTCCTCCCTTTGTACAGGATAAAAAGGAGAAGGACTTGGATGGTGCTGGTAAGAGGAGAAAGACCAGTCAGTCAGAGGAGGTGAGATTTATGTGGGATTTGCTACAGTGGTCATGTTTTGGTTTAAATCCTTCATTTTCACACTGGTATTGCTAGGTCTTTTCATGTTCATCCTTTATGAGAATTTCTGTTGGGCTTTTTCTTTTCTTTTTTTCTTTCTTTTTATTTTTTTTTTTGAGACAGGGTCTTGCTCTGTTGCCCAGGCAGGAGTGCAGTGGCGCAATCTGGGCTCATTACAACCTCTGTTTCCTGGGTTTGGTTCAAGCGATTCTCCTGCCTCAGCCTCCTGAGTAGCTAGGATTACAGGCATGTGTGACCACACCCAGCTAATTTTTGTAATTTTTTTTTTAAGACAGAATCTGGCTCTGTTGCTCAGGCTGGAGTGCAGTGGTGCAATCGTGGCTCACTGCAACCTCTGCCTACAAGGTTTAAGCGATTCTCGTGCCTCAGCCTCCCAAGTAGCTGGGATTACAGGTGTGAGCCACCATGCCTGGCCTCTTTGGGTTTTTTCTGTGGATATTTGCCTTTGTTTAATTTTCCAGAGTGCACCTAGGGATGCATACACATACGCCAGGGCCTCCTTGTCTCTTTGGATCACATGTGTCAGGGCAGTGGCTTTCCTGGGATGTGGCAGTGCCAGCACAGGACCCAGTACTCTTTAGACAGCCCTAGTTCCAGGCTTGCTGTCTCATTGTGGACACAGGAGCCTTCAGAGCCACCAAGCTCAACCTAGAGCCAGACCACCAGCTCCCTTGCCAAGTCCTGAGTGCACTTCTGTGAGTGGGGTGTATGGGAGGAGCCTCCTGTCACAACACTGGCTTCTTTGGGGTTGGTGTTGACCAGGAGGAAGCTCCTCGGGGCCACAGAGGAGAAAGACCAAGCCTGGTGAGCACTCTGACGGACAGGAGGATGGACGCTGCCCTTGGGAACCAGAACAAAGTGAAGTACATGGCGACCCAGCTGCTGGCCAAATTTGAGGAGAATGCGCCCGCCCAGTCTGTCGGCATCCGGAGACAGGTAAATGTGACCCGCGCCTCGCCACACAGATGTGTCAGGTCACACAAGAAAGGGATCTTTTCTGTCCATTGAGACTGGCTGTATCACAGACCCCAGGGTTCATGGGCTCAAGACGGATGTCTGGCTTGCCTCAGGCTCTGAGGGTTGCTCTGTCCTCAGCATTCACGCCTGAGATGTCCACTGGTAAGAATCAGCAGAGGGATCTAAAAAAATCTATATTTATATACCTGTACATCTATACATGTTTGCACACATGTTTAAATTCTAGAGACGTACATGCTTACTGAGGAAAATGCTGAAAAGTACAGTAAAGGTAATTAAGCTACCTGTAATTCTATTAATATTTTCCTGCCCTTCTTTCTGGTCTTTTTTTCAGTGTATTCTTTTTTTGGTAGGTGATGTCATTCTTAACTGTATTTTTTGATTCTCCTTTTTCCGTTTCACCTTAGGCATTCCAATGTTCCTAACTCTACAAGTGCCTTCTAGAACATGGGGGCATCAAGCTTCTCTTAGCTGTTGCTCCAGTGTTGGATGTTCAAGTTGTTTCTCATCTTTCACAATAAGATACAGAGATAAACATTCTTGTGATAAAGCTTCTTTTGTGTGTTGCAGCTCTTTCCCAGGACATTTTCCTAGGAATATGAGTATTTGAGTGCTAAGTGGCACTCCCACATGCTATGCATGAGAGTGCATGGCAACAGCTTGTGGCTTGGGGTGTCTTTGTTAGGGTATGTCTCTCCCCTTACTTGTCTGAAAGTCACTCTGACTTCTTACAAGAGGTGGGGCTGGGATTTCAGACATTGACACTGAAAGTGTCTTATAAATCTCCCTGATAACTGGAGAGAAGCGGGGGCCTCTTCTCTGAATTTCCCTTCTCTCTCTTCATCTCCATGCCCATCAGCCTTTCTTCCTATGGACCAGAGGGGAGGGACCAGTTTTTCTAGGAGTCTGGCCATAATTAACTACCTCTCAGTCTTTGCACACCAGTCTTCTCATGCTGTGGCTCACAGAAAAGGTGATGATATTCATTGACAAACAGTTAAGGTTATCTGGAGGCTCTGGCAGCCCCAGGTTCCCCTGCCTCGGGAAGGCTGGAAAGCTGTCTGTTAAAGGAATCTAGATTACCTCTAAGAGAAGGTTGCTTTCCTTATTTTGAATGGGATTATTAGTTTTCCAAATCGGAATTAGTGGTTTAGACTCAGAACATGTAGCTTGGGAAAAAGATAATGGGTGTCACAGCTTCTGTTTTCCTTTTTTTGTTCTTTTGGATTTGCTTTTGGTTTGGGGGTGGGGGGCTCTTTGCTTTAGAAGTGTAACTTTGTAAGAATGAATCCTCCCTCTTCCCCACAGCTCACAGATGTGTGGCTGTCCCCTGTGAGTTCTTCGGTTCTTCTCCCACCTTAATGTATTTCTATTTTGTTTTGTCTCCATGTCCTGTCCCCACCCACACCCTGTGTGTCCCAGCTGACACAAGAGCGTGGGGCCAGCCAGCCGTCCTGCTGCCTGCCTGGGCAGGGTCGCCCTGCCCCCACTCCCCAGTGGAAACAGGTAAAGGAACTGCCAAGGCCATGACGGGTGCTGTCTCTCCAGCCTTCCCGTCCCTCTTCCTGAGCCAGCGAGGGTTCAGGCCTGTGCTCTGGAATCCTAGCTCACGAAGGCCAGAAGCCTTTGCTCATTCGAGTAGTGGCCTGGGAAAGCATTGACAGGTGGCGCTGACTGGTTCCATGATCTGTGTAACTCCTGGGGGTTTGAGAAGGAGTTGAAAAGGAGACTGTTGGTTTGGCTTGAAGCTCACCGAAGCTGTGTGGTACGTGTCTCACCCAAGGGTGCCCTAGCTCTTGGGTTTGCTGTTGTCACATTTGTTGTAGGTTGACTTTTTTCTAGTATGTCTCCTTGTGACCTTGGGAGAGAGAATTCTGAGTACGTCAAGCCTGAGAGTTGGAGCATGGAGCCTTTTACATTAAATAGGAAAACATTATCCAAGAAGAGTCTGGAACAGTGAGTTTTTGTTTGTTTCAAATCCTGGGTGAAAGTGTTCCTGGACATTTTCTTGGTGTTTTCTCTTCATTTATATTAATGTTTTTGGAAATTTTCACTAAAACCTTGGCAGGATCTCCTGGAAAACTGTTTATCCTAAGTAGTACAGACTAGGGCAGGTGATGGCATGTGCTTTCCAAGAGAAAACCCATCAGAGGGATTGGAAGCCCTGGCTGCGTTTCCTCCATGTCACAGCTGAGCAAGTCTCTGCTCTCGAATGGAGCCAGGGTTGGCCGCCTCGTAGTGTGATGTCATTTAGGCTGCTAAGGTGCTGAGAGGGCCGTGAGCTGGCCCTGGGTGCCGTCAGTGTCTTCTGCAGTCGGTCTCCGCAGCCTCCTATGCTGCAGAGTGACTTTACTGTCAGGAGATGCTGAGGAGTGGTGAGTTGGGTTTTATTTAAATTACGTTCAGGCAAAAATATTGCTTTCTAACCATTCTTTTATAACATAGCACATCAAAGTCAGGGCCCAAGAGGCTGAGATGGAATTTTGGAAGCAGTATCCAAACTCACAACAGAAGGCAAATTTACCCTCTCCTCTGTTCTGTACTTGAGGGAGGTCTGAAAAATCTAATTGGAAAACCACTTGTATTTTATTTTCTTAACCTTTGCCTTGATGTCTAGGTGGAAGGTATGATTTGAAAGATGATGTTTAGTTGAGGATCTGTTGAAGGGGAAAGTGAACTGTAAATTGGATTGCAAAACCTCTTAACGGTGTTGTAACAGGTGTAATAGGAGCAGATAGGAGCAGAGGGAGAAGGGAGGTCAGGAGTGACACAGGTGAGTGGCAGAACAGGTGGCCGTAGGTGGAGTGGCTGGAATGGTGTTTGGTGGGTAGCTGGAAGTCTCGGGCAGCAGGTGCAGCCAGAGTGGCCTGGTCCAGCCAAGGCCTCAGCCTTGGTGACGAGGGACGCATCAGCTCATCGTGTGACTGAGCTGCACTGAAGGGGCTTCAGGAGCTTGGTGTTGTATTCACTAAGTGGTGGCCTGTAACCCTCATGCCACATTCTCCCTGGAGAATGTTGGTAGTCCCAGCCAGTGCAGCTTGTCACCTGAGTCAGTGTGATCATGGTGGGGCAGGAGACTGGCAGGCTGTGTGAGCAGTGGAATAGAACCATGAAAGTGAAACGCAGGTTCTGTGGGATGGGCGCTGGAGACCACCATTGGAAACAGTAGCTGGGCAGATGTAGAAATGAGACTTGATTGTTGAGAAATCGTGTCCCGTGAGAACCCGGTTAGGTTCTCTGGTGCCTTAGGGGATATCCAGTGGGGATTTGCGAATTTCCATGGTAGCAGGGAGATGGCACTGTGAACCAGAACTCACAGTTCTTATGTCCATGTGAAATGTATAGTTCACATAGAACTTCCTCAGCTCTAAACCATGAGTTTGGGCCTTCTAAATTGTATCTCCCGTAAGAGAGTTGAAGTTGCAGTGCCAGATACTGCAGGAACCTGGGACAGAGGAACCCCAGTGGTACCCAGACCCTGCATCTGATGCCCCCAGTGCCTCCACATCTCCCTTCAGGAAGCTGGGCTGACTGGCCGCACCCCATTGTGACTCATGGTGCTTCTCTGGAGGTGGTTCAGAGGCGGGAGGGCCTTGCCTGGCAGGGCAGTGATAGCTGAGTTAACAGAGGGCCCCTTTCAGCCCAGGTCATCTTATGGAACAGAGAAATTAATAGCAGCTCTGCCTGCTGGTGGTTTCTCTTTATTTCCTTCCTTTGTAAACACTGTGGCTCTTCCCTTCCCCACCCTTTTGCCTTTTGATCTCAGAAATGCATCCTGAAGGGAAGCTCTGTGTGTTAACCAGCACTGGTTTGGAAGTAGATTGTTGTGGGAGCTCTGAGCAGGTGCGGAGCTCTGAGCGAGTGCGGGACTGTTCCCCAGGCCTCATGGCTTCCCTGCTCCCCCTCTCCCTGTGCTGCCCCATGGGTCACCTGGGCAGAGGGAGATGAGAATTTCCCTGGAAGGTATCAGAGAGGCCTGGGAATGTGTGATTGTTTCTCAAATACCAGGGGTCCTTCTGAATTGTAGACAGACTCACAGAAGGGAATACAGTGGAGGGTGCGGAATGAGGGAAAAACCAGGAACATGTATTTGGCATTTGAGTGTTAGTGAGACATGTTTAATTTTTACATCATGCTCCTGCCTTTCTTGCATTTCCTTGTTAGTTTCCTGGAGCCCTTTGAGCGTGAGTGCAGGGCCTGAGAGGAGGGCAGCAATGCAAGCCACTGTCACAGCTGCGTCCTGAAGGGGCTGCTGCTTTGCTGCAGTGGGTGCATGTGACCAAGCCTTTGAAGGGGGGGTCTGTGTCCCCTCCTGGTGGTTGGCTTGTTTGCCCTTTTTCCATATTCATCAGCAAGGCTATTTCTTTCTTTCTTTTTTTTTTTTTTTAATCGAGACAGTTTCTTGCTCTGTTGCCCAGGCTCTAGTGCAGTGGTACGATCATGGCTTACTGCAAACTCCGCCTCCCAGGTTCAAGTGATTCTCCTGCCTCAGCCTCCCAAGTAGCTGGGATTACAGGCACCCGCCACCACACCCAGCTAATTTTGGTACTTTTAGTAGAGACGAGGTTTCACCATGTTGGCCAGGCTGGTCTCGAACTCCTACCTCAGGCGATCTACCCTTCTCGGCCTCCCAATGTGCTGGGATTACAGGCGGGAGCCACAGTGCCTAGCCACAAGCCCCAATTTCCCTGAGAAAACTGTTGCTCCTGGCACCTGTAAAGTGCTGTGCTACTGGTTCTCCCTAGTCCCGCAGATCACCTCTGTGGCTGTGCCTGTCAGAAGGTTCACGTCCCACCTGGGGGTCCACGCAGACCACCAGGCTACCCTCTGAGGATGGAGGGGCAAGGAAAGGCCCCCTGGGGTGCTTCTGACAAATGCCCTTCAGTCGTCCCAGAACCAGCCTCCACAGGGCCACTGTTTCAATAATATTCTCTTTCTTTGTGTCTGTTGGTGTAAAAGCCACAGGAAAAGGAGTGTTCTCGGACCTGCCCCAAAAAAGTGATCACCTTGTCTCCTCCTGCTACTCCGCCTCCCTGTCGGGCACGTGGCGGCCAGCAGGTGATCCTCTCTGCATGCTCCGTGGTCCTGTCTGTGTCTCCCTGCCTGTCTGTGTAGGCGGCTAGCGAAGAGACCAAATCAGTTTCCCTCTTATCAGCAATATCAGTCAAGAAGAAAGAAAGGCCATTCATAGAAACCATTTGTGGTGGAAGCAACTTTTATGGCCCTCAGAATGGTGCATCGTGCATTCACAGCTGACCCTGAGCAGTCCCACATCAGGGAAACACGACTGTGCCACCATGAACTAGAAGTTGAACTATAATTGATGTTTGTCTGTCACACAGCCGAGCCCCCCAGCCCTCAGGGCAGCCTGTTTTTCTAGAACCCCACTGAAGGCAGCTCTTTGGTCTCGCTGCACAGTGAGCAGGGGTAAGGCCTTAGGGAGCTGCCGCAGGCTTCTCCACATGAGTTCGGCTCCTTCTGATGCGGGGAGCACTGCCTCCTACCCATTCAGCATCTTCCAACAAACACTCCGCCCACCCCCTTTGCTGGCACACCGGGCAGACCATTCAGGAGCGGCTCCATAGCCAGCCACAGACATGGCCAGTGAGGACAGCAGGCATGCGGCTGCGGCAGGACATTTGTAGAAAGCATATTTGTGGTATGGCATTGTTGACCTTCATGGTATGTTCCTATAAAATGAAATGTGAATTCCAAGAGCAGGATCTATGGAAAGACATTTTCCCAGCTAAGGTGGCCTATTTAAAGGGTGACTAGTAACGTGACTGATGTTAAAGGCCCCACCTATGTTCGTGGTTCTCAGAACTGAGCCATTGCAGGTTGAGCAGCTGCTGAGTACCTTCATCTACGTAAGAGCTAGCCGTCCTCAGCACCTGCTACCGCCTGGGAAGCACGCTCAGTTCTTTTCAAGCAGTGTCTCCGTCAGTTCTCACAACAACACTGCGAGGCAGGTGCTGTTACTGGCTCCATTTCACCAGGGAAGAGACTGTGGCATAGGGTGGAGAGGCCACGTGCCTGAGCCACATAGTAAGCCATGCAGCCAGACTTGAATGTGGCTTGTGGGGCTGAGGCCACGCTCCGGCCTCCCCCTGCCCACAGAGACATTGTGCTCATGGCTGCTGGATAGGAGCAGCCATGTCAGAGGCCTTGGGGCCATTTTTCCACCGGCACGTGGCTGTAAGCCTTAGCTATCCAGAGTGGTGCGAGCGGCCGCCCCTGGTCCTATGATTGCCATTCATGGCTCAGATGCGCAACCTGCAGGTCTCTACCCTCCCACATACACCTTCCCGTCTGTTCATCAAAAACACATTCACTTCTCCCTTTAGTAGATTATGCTTCGGACCCAGGTTTCTGTTCAGGGACCACTCCCCACTCTGGAGTTTCCTCTGGACTGCTGTCATAGTCATTTATATTCTAGCCAATTTCTACCTCCCCACCTTTCCTTCCTAAAACGTCTGATTGTGGAATGTGTCAGCCTTTTAACATGCCTCTCCTAACCCTTCCGTTGAGTGCCTCTGATCTGACGCTATTGCGTGAGAGAGCTGTGCTTGTTCACCTTTGTACTAACCGCAGTTCCTTATTGATCAGTGTAGCCGGCCTCATTGGAGGCCACGTGGGTGGAATGGCTGTGCAGAAACTTGTTCACCTTTGTACTAACCGCAGTTCCTTATTGATCAGTGTAGCCGGCCTCACTGGAGGCCACGTGGGTGGAATGGCTGTGCAGAAGGTTGGCCTGTGTCATGGGATTTGATATAGATGGGATTATGGTTACCCAGGGATGGGGTTCGGAGGGGAAGGGTTTATGTGTTGAACTCTGAATTTTTGCTCCTGAATTTCCCACTGTCACTTAGTAGGTCCAAATAGAGCCATATCCATGGAGCTTAAGTTTCTACTTTGTTGCCAACAGACATACAGGGATCTTGATGCTGACAGCCGTGGCAAGCAGAGCCCCCACCATGAGAGGGTAAAAGAGCATGAACCCGTGGCATGGGATGCTGAGAGCCAAACAGACGGGGCACGCTGTGGTGGTGGTGCAGTGGGAGGGATGTGGGAGACAGCCCCTCCCTTTGCTTTTTGCACACTCTTGTCACCCAGCCAAGGGCCAGAGTTCTTTTTGCTAGCCATGTGGACCAGTGCAAATAGCATTCACTATAAAGCAGTCATACACCTGGCATTCAAATGGGATGCTGATCCTAAATGTGTGGCTTCTTCTAAAGAGCCTTAATGACTTCCCATTTCTGCCCACTTTTCCCTTCCAAGACCGAACTGTTTCCACCCCAAAATATGTGCCAGTGGTAGAGTTGTAACATTGGACTGTCAGATGCAGCTTCTTAGGGGAAGGGCGTAGATCAGCATTCACGTGGCATTCAACAGTCATGGATCTTGAAGTGGAAATCCTAAGAGAGCCAAAGCTCTTAGCAGTGTGAGGATTTTTCCAGTAGGATGAGAATGAGGGGGCAGAAGGTAAGTGATGGCAAGATGGGGCTGCACTGTGGAAAGCTTTAGTCTTTCCTGAAAAACCAAGGGGCAAATTACTGATTGCAGCTGGCCATCATATAATGTGAGTGATAGCTGAGATGCCCAGTTAAGGAAGCCAGCTTACTTCATGAAACTTTTGTTCTTGTTATTCCTACCCTTAAAGATCTCTGAGTAGGTATAGTTCTGCAGCTGGTGGGAAGAATCATCTCTAGTTGGTAACCTCACAAAAGCCATTTTGGTTTTTAACTTCCCGTCTGCCTTTGCTCTCTAAGAAATGCAGTATGGCTAAGCAGTAAATTAGGTTACCCCTCGGATCCATTAGGAGCTAATCATAGTGCCATCTTCCTTCGCCCTCTCACCAGGCTAGCTGCAGACAGTGTGTGTGCTGCCTGAACCTGGTGCTGGGTCAGGGAGAGGAAACTGGGCTGGAGGTGGGGATCTTTCCCATCCCCTTTCCATGGCCTGGCTCCACTGTGCTCACCCTTTCTGGGGCTGCTCTTTCTCCCTTCTTCCCAGGCTGTGTCCCTTCCAAAAGGAAAGCACCCTTTTCCTTGAGTAGGGCCATGCCCTCCGTTTTGGGGATCGCATATTTAATGAGATGCTGATAATGTTCAATGAAACAGTGTCTAAAAGAAGGAGGGAAGCATGTTGAATGGGAGAAATTGGCAGTGAGAAACAATTTGAAGTATAGGGCTGCTCTGCAGAGAGGGGAAGAGTTAGGATTTTGAGCTCAGGAAGAAATAAGGTTTGCAGGGAGGTTTTCTCTCTTTTTCCCCGTGAGCTGGTTTCTGCATTCCTCGGTCCAGGGCTCCAGGCTGGATGCTTTTGAGGACACTACTTACGTTCTTTCCTTGGACTTTGCTGCCACCCTTCATAACCCTGCATGTGCACTCACCCACCTTCTGTCCCACCTCTACCCAACCCCCATGCCTCCCCTTGGCTTTGACTCCTCTGCCCCCCAGGGGGATACTGAGTCTCCTCTTGCTTCCTTCTGGTGGATGGGGTGTACAGCCATCCTCCCCAGCTTTCTCTGGGGCCTGTGTTGTTCAGACCAGGGCCAGGGAGCTGGCTGAGTGTCTGAAGCAGAGGCTGGTGAGGCACCAGGTAACTGCCACTGCATGTTGCCACCCCACGGAACTATGAAGTGCATGTGGCCGAGGTCGAGGGTGTGACAGATCTGGCTTGGAGCTGGAGAAGCAGAGGGCTTCCTCGTACCATGATATAATGCTGTCCGTCCCACCTGTAAATAGTTTATTCTGAACCTGGTGGGAAACTAAGCAGTTATTGGTTGCCGAAGCCTTCAGTTACCGCCTCACTCTCTGGGGACTGGGTTCCTAGCAGCATGGGCCCATGACTGAGGAAGACCCTTACCCAGTTTTGTTACATCTGCTGTGTGCAGTCTGCAGAGGACTTGGGCTCAAGTCTTTTCTCCTCATCTTTGCTTGGGATTCAGCTGGCTCCTTGGCAAGTAGAGCCCCCCTGAGCACTAGCAGTTTAAGGAAGAGATGCTGCATTCCTGGCCCTTATGTAGAAGGAGCAAGCTTCACTCTAGATTTGCTGTCTCCACTGCCTGCTACTTATAAGGCCAATGGAATGATGGGGTGTTGGCAGAATCTTTTTGCCCTGGAGAAGACCCAGCCCAGTCCAGGGGGTGCTCCCTGCAGAGCACAGAGCATGTGAGTCAGTAGGACACCCCCTGCCCCTCCTGCTGGCTGCCTTACCCACACAGAGGGAGGCCGACGCTGTGCCGGGCAGCTCACAGCTGCGGGACCGCATTCCAGGGCGTGCTCTGCTGCAAGCCTGAGGGAAGGACAGATAAAAGCAAAACAGAAGGCTTACATGGGCCACTCATGCTTCTGGGAGCATGTGGTATTTAGATAACGGTCTAGAGTAAAAGGCTCTACAGCTGCCAGCCATCTTATGTTCAGAGGTCAGTGTGTGACTTAATTTAACATTTCCTTTGATTTTGTTTTTCTCCATCTTGTATTTTATAGCCAGAGCCTGAACCTCCTCATCGATTTTTTGTCGACCAGTGGGAGCTTTCTCTTAGTCTCCGCTCCTCCACCCGCCCTGCCTCTCCCTCCTCCGACTCCCTCCGACAGGTAGCATGGCCTAGGACTCACAGAAATTCTGCCCTCTGCAGCCTCCACTCACTCCCTTTCCAAGTGCCGTGTGCCCCAGGAGGTTGCGGGGCTGCTCACTTGGGCCTGTCTCTTTAGGCAGCTGGCTGCGTGTGTTGCTGGCTGCGTGTGTTGGTCCTGTGTGTGTGAGGTGCGTGGCACACTCCTCAGCTAAAGTGGCTGCTGGGTTTCATCCAATGGTTTGTCACATTCGGGTCTGTCAGTGTGAACCACTTTGATCCTACTTCAACTGTATCAAATAATGATAAACATTTTCAGCTGTTAGCTTTTTTAACTTCACATGTCTTCCAATATAACATTTGTTACAAAATAGGAACCACAGTGTGATTAAATCACCTCAATGGAGGGGTGATGATGCAGCATTCTGGCTGCCTGTTATCATTTGAGGAATGAACGCCGTTGTCACCTGCAGTAGGTGCTAGTCCCGCTGTAAGGAGTTTCTAGAGAGATTAGAAGGTCTCTTTTCATTTCCTATTGCTGTTTCCTGTTCCTGGGTTGACACTGGACCGCAAGGCATATGTGGATGGTAGCATATGCACGCGTGTGGTTTGCAGCTCAATCCTGCGATTGCTGCATTTCCTCTATTTTTTTTAAGAGTGATGGGAAGGAAACCACCTGCTTTTCATGCCAGAAACAAATAGAACTTGAGTCCTCACCTCTCTTGAGGGGAATGTTCGTCAGTGTTGCTGCCTTGCTGGGAACTGAATGTGGCAGATACCTGTGTGCAGATAGCCCTGGGCTGTAACTGCTGAGGTTGATGGGTTTGGTTGGAAGAGAAGGGTCTGGGCACCCACGAGCTGTAACTGCTGCGATTGCTGGTTTTGGTCAGGAGAGGAGGGTCCTGGCTGAGCAGTGAGGGCCTAGGGCTGACTTGGCATCCTGGCCTCATACTTGGCATCTGGTCCACACTCCCCTATGTCTGCTGCAGAATGAGAGTAATGCCATTTTATTCTCTCTCAGTGTCAGCTATTAAGTTACCTGCTCAGCTCTGCCTGGTGTCTGTCTGTCCCAAGCCTAAGCTTCTTTAGTGTCCCTAATCTAAAGAAGGTTTAGATCTAAGAGCCACTAGTTTGTCTTGACCACTAGGTCTAATCTGTGAAGTTAATGGGCAAATGGCACCAATCCTTGGGAATCTTGTTTTTGAATTAAAAGCTGTAATTGCTTCTTCAGTTCAGCTGAGCCTTGAGCTTAGCCACAGGAACAGCTTCCCCACGTGTGCGCCTGTGAGCCCCCGAGCGCCTGCTTCCCCTGCCCAGTGCTTCTGTGATTCTTCCTCACATGTGACCTTACACGTCTGTCCATTCAGGCCATGTCCTAAGGGGGCTGTTGGCATCCCCAGGATAATGGCTGATGGTGAGTTTCTGAGTCAGAATTAGGGTCAGGTTCCCCCACAGGGCAAGGAGCCCCCTTACTCCATGAAGTTCATGAGAGGAGCCTCATACGCGTGGTGGCATGGCCATCTCCACGTGGAAGGATGATCTGGTTGTAGAGTCTCTAGAGGACTTCCTCTCGGGACAGGTCAGGGTGGGGCTGCCTGGGTGCCCAGCTTAGGTGTGAGCAGGGCAGCTCACGATGGAGACGTGGAAGTTTCTCCTGTGGTTTCTTCAGCGTTGCCAGAAAGAGGCTTGGGTTGGTTGGTTTTTTTCTCTTACCTTTCTTCAACCTTGAAAATAATCCCTCCTGGCCTAGAACACATTCCCACCTCCCTGGGCTGGTGGTGCAGCCTGGCTGCATGGCCACACCTTGTGGCCAGCACTCCCAGCCCAGTCTAGAAGGCTTTGGCCTCAGCGCCTGGGTGGGCCACACGGGCCTCATCGTGCTGCCCTCAGACCCCCAGTAACATCAGGGAGAATGGGCTGAGAAGACTTCTTCCAGAATAGCCTGGGAGCGTTCACTGCCTGTGGCAGGCATTGTGGGTCAAGCGTCAGATAGAAGGAAGAGCTGGCGACGACCACTACCCATGCAGAGGCGGCCTGTGCAGGAGTAAGTTTGGTTCCTTCTGATTGAGGAGGGGACCTCCTGGACCGTGGAAGGCGAGGTCAGCCTGGGCACCGCTGCGTGCATGGGAGCACCCCTCTAGTTCTGTGAACGCAGCCCGGCTCCGCAGGACCCATGCCCTGCCTGCCCTTCTCTGTGCGTGTTCGCCCTGCCTCTACTGCCATTCCCTGGAAGTGTGCATTCCACAGAGATGGGAGAGACCAAGTTCTCCCTGAGGAAGACGCTTTCCCTGCAGCCGTCCTGCCTGTGCTGGTACCCCTGTGTGGACACTGACGTGATGTTTTTCTTACCACCGATTTCCCTGCTTGTGAGCACTGTGTTGGCATGGTTTGCTGCTTCACCTTGTATTCAAATTGCACTTCTCAAAGATTTTTTTCCCGTGTCTTCTTAATTTATGTATTTTTTTTCCTTCTCGTGTCCCTCCATTTATGTCATTTTGTAATCTTCAACCGATAGAAGTATATAAAGATGTACACGGGCGGAGTGAGCTTATTGGCTGAGCAGATAGCCAATCAGCTTCAAAGGAAAGAGCAGCCCAAAGCCCTTCTAGACAAGAAGGAACTGGTAAGAGACACCTCCAGGCACTGTCTGGCTGGACCGAGCACAGCCGTGAGAAACACCTGTGTGCTTGAGTCGCTTATAACTTGTGCAGCTCGTATATGCCATGCGACAATTGCTTTTGAGGTTGTCTGGATTTTGATAACCAAATTTCTAAGACTGCAATAGTTGTGTGAAAAAGTGGTCACTCTAGAGTCTGGGGGACCCTCGTATATTCATGTAGAACACACCAACACTGAATAGATACCGATACAGTTATCCTCGAAACAGAATTCTGCCAGCGTTTCCGTTTGAGCCGGGGACCCGCAGGCCCCTTCCTGCCTTCTTCCATGTGTGTCTTTTCCATCATCCCCCTCCCAACTCTTCTCGCCTCTCTCTCTCCATTGCTCTTTCTCTAAGACTCTTTCTCAGAGATATTTCCCAGCCTTGCCAGGCTGTATCGTAGCATTATTCAGGTCTGATGTGAAACTCTGTGATGCTGGTTCCCTCATCAGGCTGGCTCGGGCTCTCGCGGTGGTGCTAAGCATTGTCTGCCAGCGCACGGAGGCATTGAGTGTGGCGGTGTCATCGCTCTGTGGCAGAGATGAGAGCACAGTTGACCGTAGCCAGTTAGTAGTGTGTCTCAAAGCAGACCACTTAGTGTCAGCTTCGCTCTCACCAGGGCTGTGTGCCTCTAGGAGGGCCTGCACGGCACTCCCTGAGGTGCTCCTCTTCCTCCCACCCGCCGCTTCCTGCAGGGCTCCGTGAAGAAGGAGTTCCCACAGAATCTGGGGGGCAGCGACACGTGCTACTTCTGCCAGAAGCGGGTCTACGTGATGGAGAGGCTGAGTGCCGAGGGCAAGTTCTTCCACCGGAGCTGCTTCAAGTGCGAGTACTGCGCCACCACCCTGCGCCTCTCAGCCTACGCCTACGACATCGAGGACGGTGAGACGCCTCGTGCCTACGGCCCCACTGAGAAACTGTGCTGAGAAACATTGTTTCTCTTTGAGCTGGGGGCCTTCGGGCTCCTTCCTGCCTTCTTCCATGTGCATCTTTTCCACCATGCCTCTCCCAACCCTTCTCGCCCCTCTTCCTCTAAGACGCTTATAAGTATTTCCCAGCGTCACCAGGCTGATGAGAATGGCATACATTTACCTCAGTCAGCTCCTTAACCTCACGGACCCTTACTTGCTTTCTGACCTCAAGGTGGGAACTTGAGATAAAAGGAACACAACAATGATAAGGCTTTTGTCTTTACAGAGGGGACTTGCAAGTCCATAGAAGTCACATTTTTTGCCTAAGGTGGATGATGACAGCAAGTTGGAGCTGGGTCCCAGGCCCCTGGGTTCTCAGACATTTGCTCTTAGAGGTGACTGCAAGGTGCCCCGTGTTAACACCTCCCTGGCTGTGTCTAATCTCTATCTGATGAATTGAGAACCATTGCATAGGGCCTGGATCTAATTTACTGTGGTGTTCAAGGCCTTGACTTTTGCAACATGTGCTGGTTTTTACAGTGAAAAGACCTTGGTGAGATAAACGGTAGAGAATTATGTACACAGATGATAGAGCCATCATGATGGGCAGAGGCAGGCTGGCCGCCATCTGATGACCCTGGATTGATGACTCCCATCTTATTCCTATTCCTGTAGGATGCTGGAGGCGCTTCATGGGGGGTGGTCTTACAGATTCCAGAGGAATGAGGGGCCTAGAGCAACAGGAGAGGCAGTAATCTTTTTTTTTTTTTTGATATGGAGTTTCACTCTTGTCACCCAGGCTGGAGTGCACTGGCACGATCTTGGCTCACTGCAACCTCCACCTCCCGGGTTCAAGCGATTCTCCTGCCTCAGCCTCCCAAGTAGCTGGAATTATAGGCACCCACCACCATGCCCAGCTAATTTTTGTATTTTTGGTAGAGATGGGGTTTCACCATGTTGGCCAGCCTGGTCTCAAACTCTTCAGCCTCTCAAAGTGCTAGGATTACAGGCGTGAGCCACCACACCCGGCTGAGAGGCAGTAGTCTTTATAAGGTGACGTAAAGTCCCTGACATTGATAGAAGATTGCTTGTCTGTGAGATTATAAAGTGATGTCATATAGGAGAGGGATGCCATGCCATTAGGACCTAGTTACTTCGGCCATCCTGAGAGTGAATGAACAGGCACCTCTGTCAGAAGGAGCCCAGAGAGGTGGGCTGAGAAAGGCTGACTCCTGTTCATGGTGCCTGAGCTTCCCACTATGTTGGTGAAAAGCACTCCTGAGTGGGGAAGAATGGAAGAATTAGGACACTGTTTAGAGAAGGCAGGCAGATTGTTAGCTGTCAAGTCTTCTGTTCTGCTTCTCCCAGATACCTGCTCTCTGGATAGCGCCTTTGATCGCAGGGGTGTTGCCTGGCAGAGGGAGCCTACCCAGCCTCGCTCAACTGCCCCTGCTGCTCAGGGTGTTCTAGTTAGCTTCTCACCGTGGGGTCTTCCCCGAAAGAAGATGCCGCAAGGTACAGCTGATTGATCTATGGGTACTTTTGCCCATGGATGTGTTTGCATCTTTGCTGCATTCTGTGGAGGATGCAGAAGGGTAATGGGTGCCTCCAGGAGCTCCCTTTCCTATGAGGATGAGACCATAAAGAGTAGCAGGCAGCACGAGTGTGTGCAGTGAAAGACCCGGTCACACAGCCTAGGCTGTCGCTTCATAGAAGCGCAGGGGAGGAGGAAATCCATGATGTTCAAGAGCAGCTTGGAATGACCTCCCTGACCCTTGGCTAGACTTGGAGAAAGAAGGGTATGGTGGCTGAGTAGAGGGCAAAGGTGCACGTCTGGCAGGAGCTCAGATGGCAGTGACCATGAGGCCGGGGCAGGATGAGGCCAGCCTGGTTGAGTGCCATATTTTTAACACTGGAGCAGAGAAACAGCCGTGCTAAACCAGCTCCCCAAATTTTAACCCAGATAAAATTTTCATCAGCTTAGTCCCTCCGCAGACCTCTTGCTCATCTGTCAGAGGACAGGTGGACTAGAGGCAGAAAGGAACTTTAGGGGCCTGTTCTTTATCCAGGTTGCCAAGTGACTCAGAAATGTAACCAAAGAGCCTCAGAAAACCAAGAATAAGCCGCGGGGGTTATGGCATGAGAAAGTAACCCAGGTCTGTGCTGGGCCAACACATCACGCCCTTTGTCCTCACAACAACCCCATTAGGTAGCTCTTTATTACTGTAATTAGAAGGAGGAAGCGGAGTTCAGAGAACTTACATGTTGTTTGTCCAAATGGACATAACTAGTAATAGCCAGCTAGTACCAAATGACACCCGAGATTCATTCCAGGTCAGAGATTCAGGGATATTGACTGCAGGCCTGCTGCTAACAAACTCCATACTAGAAAATTGAGAATCGTATTTGAAGATTTCTCTGTGCTTTACTTGTGGTGCTGTTTGTTCTGTCTTCAACTCTTTCTAGAGGATGCCGTCTGCTCAAACACAGAGCTGCTCTTTCCTTTTTTGCAAAGCACTAGCTCATTTGTGATCGCTCCAGCTCTTAAGACAAGGACCCTAAATTAGACAGTGTCAGGCCCTTCCCTGTCATCTTGAGAAGAGACACACATTGCCTGCACAGGTGGTGTGTGCAGGATGGTCCTCGTCCCTGCAGCAGCCCCCAAGCCAGCCACACATCTGCCTGGACTGCTGGCCTCACTGCCTCTGTTACACCCCAGTCTGTTTCCACAGAGCAAACAGAGGGATTTTAAAAGGTGTGACTTGGATCTCACCAATGTCCAGCCACTGCCATGCAGAGAGCACACAGCCTTGTCCCAGGCAGTGAGGGCATTGCACGGCCACCCTAGCCTCTGCTGTCAGCTGCCCCCAGTGTGCTGTGCTCTTCCCTCCAGCGTCATTCCATCCCATACGCGTGATGAAGCCACTGCTCCCTTAGGATGTGGCTCTGCTGTGTCCTCTCCTGGAGTGTACCCCCAGGTCCCCACAGGGTGAGCTGCCTGTGGCCACCGTCTCCATGCAGTGCTCCTCAGAGAGGAGTCTGGCCCTTTTGGTAGAGGACAGCTGCCCAGGCACTGCTGCACCCATGTGGTTCTGCATGCAGGGCTCGCATGTCTCATCTTACCCATGCGTCTCTGGAGAACCTGTCTGCTTGCCTGGGGGGCTGTCAGTGCTCAGATCAGTAGCTGTCATATAGTGGCACTCAGGCCTGGGGTGGGTGAATGAATGAATGAATGAATGAAAGAGTGAACAGTCCATTTGACCTTCAGTTTCCCCTGTGGCCATCTGTTTTCTCCATTTCCCTTTTCCAGTCACACTTATATTCAATTATCAGGATTCCTTAATTTGGGCCATTGAGAATCAGTAACTTGACTGAATCACCCACAAGTCATAGCTAATTTTTTAAAATTAGCATAGCATAGCTGGGTTTGCCACTGAGGTGAGCATGGCAGTGTCGTGGTAGTGCAGGCTCTGGTGCCAGTGTCCTGGGCTGCATCCGCCTCTGCGGTTCACTGACTGTGGGACGTGCTGGGCGGGTCCCTCGGCCTTCTGTGCCTCACTGTGAAAGAGGTGGGTACTGATGGCACCTGCCTTGCATGCTCATTTGAGGACTAAATGAGTTGATAGATGGAAAGCAGTTAAAATAGTGTCTGGCACTTTGTAAATGTTAACATTAAATTAGCTTTTAAAAAGAATTTTAAAAAGCACAAAGTTCCATCATGTTGAGTTTGGGAAGGGATATAGGGAGATGTGTACACATGACTTGTGCCACCTCATTGAATGTCTCTAACTACGAGGCAGGTGCTGTGTTCACGTCCGTGGGAGGAGACATCTTCCAAAAGACTGGCGGGTTCACACGGCTGCTCAGCAGTAGAGACAGCACTCAGCTGATCTCAGGAACTGAGGTCACGCTTAGTTAGCGCTCATATTCCTCGCATCATCTGTACTGCCTTCCTAGAGAAAACAGTTCACTGGAACTTTTTTATTAGGCTTGGAAAACTTGTTTTTGAAATGTAAACCTCTTTTCTTTATTAGTTTAGGATACCAGAGCAGGCTTCAAGGAGGATTCAGATGAGTTCAATTGAGTTATAGTTTAAGATCTTGCAGAAACAAGCAAATTCATGTAGAAAAAAGTAGAAGAAAAAATGAAAGCCATGATCACATTTTAGTTTTCTGATACTGTCGTAAACAAAGCTCTAGGTTGCAAGTAATAGAAGCACTACAAAGATTACAGCTGAAGCTTCGCTTTACAGCTTTCATCCAGATATAGCCATCCGCAGGGAAGGGCTGCCCCTTCCCTCCCCCTCACCATCCAGCGAGCCTGCCTTTAGCCACATGCCAGTCCCCAGAGCACCCCGTCCTGGGTGGGGTGGAGGGAGTGGGTGCCCAGTGGCCTGGGTCATGCGTTACTGGTGGTGGAAGCTCAGACCACTTGGTTGCCAGCCTCTGTCCGAGTCACATGGAGGAGGGAGAGGTATTTCTTAAAGAATGAGATACAAAACAGACCAAAACAAGTAGGGCATGACCCAAGCACTCATACGTTTTATCTCACCCCAACTGTTGGGGGCCAAAATTTACAAGAGCTAAGTGGCTTATTCAGATGGGAAAAAGCAGCTGTGAAGTGACAAGCAGCATCCCATGGCTGCGCTCCCCTGCCAGCGAAGCAAGCGTAAGACTGGCCGTCCTGTGGCCACCACTGTAGTGTCTCTGCGTCCTGGCCAAGCAGCAGTAGCCAGGGGCACATTCTGTTTAAGAAAATATACTAGGCATTATGAAAACCATTTAAAAGCTATGTCTTTCTAATAGAGTTACTCAGAATTGAATGGGGAGTGCAGGTAAAAATAGTCAGTTTCTCTGAAGGAAAAGAAGGAGGATATAGCAGATCATCAGGGAAGGGGAAGAATGCCATCTTACCTTTATTTTCTTTGACTTTTAGGTCCTCTTACTGTAGCTTTGAGATCAGGAAAGCTCATTTGTCTAAGAAGCGCACTCCACAAATGAGGAAAATGAAATGGAGTGACTTCTGTTTCAACAGTTTCTATAGTAGGGTCTATCACTTGATATTCAAAAGTCTTAGCTCTTTGAGAGTAAGATGAGTCAGAAAAAATGACTCTGAAGTTAATTCCATTACCAGAGTCATGGGAAGAGCCAAGCTCAGTGTTGTTCAGATTGTTATGACCACACCCCGGCGGGGAATACACGTCACGTTAAGACCCAGACACAGCTGAAACTTCCAAGAACTACTGTTGTATCCTCATCATGCCACAGCGCACTCTGGCTTTTGCTCTGTTCCATCCTACTCATGGTCCACTACAGATTGTTTTGTTTTGTAATGTCCTTTCCTGCTGTTCCTGGGCCTCTGAGGGGTCACAGCCTGCTGTTGGCCCAGTGCCGGTTGGTAGAGGAGGGGTGAGTGATAGGGCGCGGGAGGGGGAGCAGCAGAGGTAGGCCTGTCGGAGCCGGTGCCCAGCAGTGCCCCACCCCGCAGCCTCCACGCCTCCCCCCACACTTGCGTTCATTCTCGGTTTCCCCAGCAGTGCTGCTTGCAGCGTTTCATGTGACCACATCTTTGTTCCTCACACACTGCCACTTTGTTTGCTGGCCCTGCCACACAGGCCTCACATCTTTGCTCTGGGCACTGATTGGGTGATGGCTCAATGGCCTTCACATTCCCAAAGGAAAAGACCCCCCTCAGGCCAGGGGAGAGGAGGGCTGGAATCAGAGTTTATACCGTGAGGAACTGGCTTCTCTGGACAAGAAAGCTGGGCCCAGGGAAGCCTGGGTGGGTTGATGGCCTCCTGAGGCTGAAGGAGAGGAAAAGGAATGGCTGAGACCAGGGGGGCATGTTCGGGATCAGGGCCTGACTCCTCACCTGTGTCCCTGCCTCTTGCTGTTCACAGGTAAATTCTACTGTAAGCCACACTACTGTTATCGACTCTCTGGCTACGCACAGAGGAAGAGACCAGCAGTGGCTCCCCTGTCTGGAAAGGTAATGGTGACCATCCTGTAAGTGGGGGAGAAGCAGTGGGTGTTGCGGCAGTGTGGCTGTGGGCCAGCAGCGGCCAGCCTGCAAACGCCCTGCGGCCTTGCCTCTCTTGGGAGCGGGGAGGGCCCAAGATGCAGTTGCAGCCCCGGATGGGGAGGGAACCATCTTTTCATGGGTGATATGAGGTTGCCTCACTAAGCTAAGGCTCCACTTGCCACCTGAGTCAGGCCCAGGAGGTGATGCAGCCCTCCGTCTCAGCTGCATAGACATTTGCCTTTGTCAACAACACACATTTCTGAGAGAAGGACACTCCGCCACTGGGGTGACGCCTACTCATATTCCACATGATTAGAGCCCTCCTCCAGAAAGGTGGGGTGGGAGAGGAAACTGTCAGGAGGATCCCTCTGCTCCTCGGTAGCACCACCCTCACTCCCCACACCCACAGGGTGCCCTGCCTGTGGGGCCTTTAGTTAACTTATGCTGTGAGTTACTTGTCTGAGAACTTTTTCCTTTCTTATGCTCTTTTAAATGAGGGTGGCTTCTCCACCTCTCTTTGCCAAGGTGAACCCAGCAGTCTCCAGCATGGCTGCCACCTTATCAGCATGCCTGCCTGTCAGTCCCCCTTGAGGGGCTTCTGTTGCCTGCAGAGGGACTTGCAGGAAGAGGTACGACTAGGTGGATGTAGACCTTGACTCCCGGTGACTCGAGGCTGAGGTGGGAGGGTCGCTTGAGCCCAGGAGGTTGGGGGTGCAGTGAGCTGTGATGACGCCAATGCACTCCAGCCTGGGTGACAGCAAGACCCTGCCTCTTAAGAAAAAATTAAATTTAAGACCAACCTGTCTGATTGTCAGTCCCTCTGGGGATTTGAGTGCTTCAGTCAGAGTCATTCTTTTTCTCATGGACTTTCATAGGAGGCCAAAGGACCCCTGCAGGATGGCCCCACCACAGACGCAACCGGACGGGCCAACGCGGTGGCCGGCTCCACGGAGAGAACCCCAGGTAGCCTCACTTCCTTGTTTGGCTGGGTGGCGCGTCACTCCCTCGGCCTCTGTGACAAGGCCAAGGGCATGAGCCAGCACCTCCAAAGCAACATTTCTTCAATCGGGCATCAAGTGGCCCAAAACCCTCTGGACTCCTTTTTCATGTGCCAGCTGCTTGCGTTCGGGGTCCCCTTTCTCTATGGCCTGTCGGAGGTGCTGGTGCAAATCAGAGGGGAGTTCCACTGGCAGGCTGTGGCCCAGTGAGGGGGCCGTCCAGTGGGCAGCAGAGCTGTGAAGCGCCATCCCTAGCCCCATCCCGCAGCATCTCACATCAGGGCAGCCAGAGCCCACGTAGGTGGACAGGAGCTCGCAGACACTGAGACAGGCTGCTCCCGTCGCCGCCTTCTGAGGCCAGGGCCTTCGTGCACTTGTCTTCAGCCTCTTCTGACAGCGTGGAGCGGCGGCGATTAAGCCCTGGGGTCTGGCTTTGCTTTTCCCTGTGCTTAAGATTCTGCGTTCTGTTCCTGTCGCCGCTCTCCTGTATGCCCTACACCATGATGGGGCATGCCCTGCCCTGACCCCTTGGCCACTAGGCTTCTCATGAGGCCCCAGCCCTAATCCATCCCACTTTCATGACCACTCCTGGTGTTGGGAAGTGAACACCACCATCTCTACCTCTAACAACACATTTATTCTGTTCATAGCATGGCAAGACTTGCAGGGTTTGTTGATTCAAGGCCTGTTGGGAGGAATTATGTAGGTTTTTTCCTTAAAATGGCCTCTCTCAGCTCCATGTAAAACTTGCCTGTGAGATGCATCCACAGCTCCACAAACTGCCGGGTGTTCTGAATGCCTCACATGCAGCTCCAGGTGGTTCATAGCCCAGGGTCATTGTGGTGAGAGGAGGTCAGCAGGGCTGTGTTTCTGCCTGTCACACTTAACTCTTGTTCAAGACACATATATCTCAAGCAGCTGTGTTCAAAACTCAGAAAAATTGAAGATGGTTAGCCAATGCCAGAAACCATGGAGAAGGAGTTGGTAATAGAGTTTCCATGGTGGGATAAGAGAATTACCCATTTGGCCTTCAATGAGAGGTTCCCAGAGTTGCATCCTTTCCCTTCCTTGAGAGCTGGTTCATGCAGGCCTTGCGGTGCTCATGCTTGGAGAGGGAAAATGTGCTGAGAGGCTGGGCGGTGCACCCTGGGAGCAGGGAGCTGGAGGCCGAGACCCAGCAAGCCCTAGGCAAGCGAGGCGGACTCCTGCTACTGCACGGGGCCCTTATTGTAATCTGAGCCAGGTTTTTAAGTGCCCTACAGGTGGGGCCAACATTTTATAGCCATGTTTCAACCATTAATGACTTTTAAACCTCCTACAACCTTTGAAGATCTTTATAATCCGTCTTTCTCATGAAGTGCCAAGACACTCGGAGCATGGACAGAATCACTGGCAGAGAAAAATAAGCCCAGGGGTCTAGACAGAGACTCTGGCCTTAGGCTACAGAACGCGCGTTGGGTTGGGGAGAGCGCTACAGTATCCGTCTGGGCCTATTCCAGCAGAGATGGGTTTTCCGAGGAACCCAGCTACCAAGTAGGACATCTCAAGGAAGTTAAACTGCATTTGGGTTTGGAGTACAGAACATTCTTTAAAAAGAATTAAACATAATGAAGTTAAGGTTATTCCTCAGTGAAGCCAAGTTTGCTGACTTTCCCATCTGGTTCAGGTTGCTATTCTTGCCATCTAATTGAAAGTATAATGGGTTTCAGGTTTTTAGGATTTCTAAAGAATTAAGGGTTCCATAGAGAAAAAGAAGAATGTTCTACATAGTGAGGAGAGAGAATAAGAGAGGAGAGTCAGCAGTGTGGTGAAAGAGCAAAACCACAGAGAAAAAGTCAGCCCTGAGGACGTCTCTGTCCGGTGGTTCTTGATTCTGAGCAGACGGTGACTTGCTTGGTATAGCACAGGAGTTCAAAATGTGCTGTCCTGAAGGAATCACAGTGTGGACACTTTCAGTGAATGACAGGCACCTTCCCCCAGCTTGGGTGGCAGAGGCCAGCGAGCTCAGGGCTGAGGGGCTTAGCCTGCGGCAGCTCAGCATCTGGAGCATGCTTCAGGCACCTTGCCTCCCTGTGAACTCACTCTGCGGCCAGCCTCAGTAGAAAGGGAACAGGATGATGGGGGTTGTTTTATGGTTGGCATGAAATAGATACCTCCTTTGATAGAGATTTCCTTCTTTCAATATGAAACTGAAGCTTGGATGACTTAACTAGATTTCCTTTTGAAAAGCTTCAGAAGAGCTCAGGTATTTCAGGATCCCAGAATGAATGTTGTAGAGAGCAGTCAGCCCAGGCCTATGGTAGCCGCCTCCACTGTTACTCGACCAGAAGAGGCGATGATGAAGGTGCTCAACTCCCATTGTGACTCAGCCTTCCTCCCTAGACCTACTTCCCCAGGAGGCAGGGCTGGTAGGTAAAGCTGTGACTGGGCAGTGTTTCACCTGGCTGTGCTTTCGCTCTGCGCCTCCTCTTCATTTGTGGCATTTCTCTCTTCTCCATTATGTTCTTTTCCTCCTTGTGCCAAAATTCTTGCTTTTGCCAAAACAAAAACAGAAAACCGTACCTAATTGCAACCCACAGTTCAAAGGACCCACTCTAGGTCTGCCGTAAAGTGTCACCTTTCTTTGGTAACCAAATCTCTGCCTGCTGTCTAGTTTAGTGTTTGGGGACATTGTTTACAGTATTTTTGTTTGTAATGTGCTTTTAATAGAGAAATGCTCTTTTTTGTTCTTAAATCTATAAATGCTCTATTTCCAAGCTTATACTTGCTACTACATATTAGTGGTCCTGGCACAGATTTTCTTACCCTGGCCTTGTACTACCCACCATGACTAGAAAAAGCTTGAACAATAGGCAGAGAAAGGAAAACCCCAAATGGGATTACTTGCCCCGTGGACATGAGAAGTTCAGTTGCAGGCTTCTTGAATTCGTTTTTGTCCAGAGGAATCTTCTTTTTATCTGATAATGGTAGATGACCAAAAATGAAGCAGGGAGGCCGAAGGCATAGCTGGAAGGGAACAGAAGAGCTTTTTCCCGGAGTGTCATCACCTGGTTCATTGGCAGTGCCAGCCACAGACATGGGAGGGGAGAAACACGCTAGCTTCCTGTCATCTTACGGAAATGATGATCTGAAGTTAAAACCTGAAGATCACAAGTGGCAGTTGCCTGCCCCCTGTCCCCAGACACTCCTTGTCTGATAATCATGAGGTTCCATAGTTCGGATCCTGAATGGGCCATTAGGAAGTGTAGGCCTTTGCCACAGCAGCTAGAAGCATAGCCAGGCAGTATCATTTCATTCAACCCTGGGGTTCCCACCTGACAGGGGAAGTTGGGAAGTCCTGCTGCTTCCAAAGTCCTCTTCCCTTCCAGGCATTTGTGGAAAACCTTTTAGTAGAGCAAGAGAATTCTGCAATCCAGCTTACCTCCCACCTTACCCCAAGAGCCACAGTTGACAGTGGTGTGAGAATATTTATATGTAGTACACATTTATATGTATATAGATCTAATTGTGCATATACAGGTAGATATTTATTTATATATTGCACCCTAAATTATAGTAATAATAATTGTGAAGCTGTTTCTAAAGCTTCTTGTTCCTGGTTCTGAGAACCACAGGAGCCTGATACTGGGAAGCTGTGCCCCTGCTCAGGGCTTTGAGGGTACGCAGCAGCCTAAGAGCAGCATGCCTGTCAGGAAATGAGGGGGTGGGTATCTCAGAAAATGAGCAGCACACACCCCCGAGAAATGGCCTTAAGAATAAACGTGGAAAGCAGGGAGCTGCTGCTGGCAAGGCACCATGGAGAGCCAGGCACCCATCTCGCCTGTCTTGTCTGGCTTGCATGCTGGCTCCCCTGAGGTAGCCGTTTGAGCTCGCTCCTGTCTTTTGGTGATAACTGCATCTTCAGCTCTTTTCTGCAGGACACTGGAACATTCTTAGGCTGTCCCAAAAGGGGTTCCACCATAGCCTTGAAGGTCTGAGCAGGGCACTAAGTGGTTTACTCTTCTCCTGAGCTGTTCAGCTGGGGGTACAGGTGGGAGGGGCGGGCAGTCGGCCGGCTTCCCAGCGGTGGTACGAGAGCCCAACAGGAGAGGATTAGCTGTGCCAAGGAACACACTGCCTGTCTGCTGCCCACTTTCCCTCAGCCTTTATTTTTGCCCGTTTTTAAGCTGTGCTATTGTGAGTTCTTGGTGTGTTTCTTTGTTTTTATTTAATTGTGTAACTGTTTTTTCTGTTTACTGTGAAACCAAGGTGTCATGCTTTTAATTTTTTTTTAATCAAATGTTACATTCTTATTTAAGAGAATAAATTCCAAACAGTCTTCGGGTTTCTGAGTTTTTCTTTTCCTTCCCTTTCTCTTGACCAGAGGGTGGGAAAGGGGGAAACTCAGGCAGATCTTGGGAGTGGGTTTGAGGCCACTGTGGCTCAGGACTCCCACTCCTGGGGGTCAGCAAGACAGCAGAGGTGTAGAGTGGGAGTTTTTAAACATGACACAGGTTCCCATTAGCAGAGGACTCCTGTGTAGGGGCTGGAGTGGTGCAAGAAGTTTTGCTTTGTGGCAGCTGCAAGTGGAGAAGAGCAAGAAAGATGCCACCTGTGCCCATGGGCCTCAGATGCGGTACGCCAGTGGGAGGGCCCGTGGGCTGGGTGGATGGAGTAGACATGCCACACACAGCCTGGTCAACCATAGGGACATGGAGCCAGGCACCTTCTTCCTGCCTCTGACTGGCAGGGAGCTGGGGCTGGCCCTTGTCTCCTCCACCAGGCGTGCCCGCAGGCACAGCAGCCTTGCTCCTGTTGAGGTTGAAAGTTCTTGCTCTTTCCTCTTTGAGCTGATTTTTCTCTCATGCTGTCTTTGGTGTGATCTGGACACTAAGCTGGGATATCTGATTCTGTTTGGCCATTCTCCAGCCTGGAGGGACTCACCTGTATTAAAAACAGACTGTCCCCTTCTCACATACACCGCCGCTCGCCTTAGCAGCCATGACACTGCTCCCACATTTTGCCAGCTGCAGTGGGCACAGGCCTAGCTTCATGCTGAATTGGCCCAAGAGAGGACATTGTGCTGTGGTGGGCAAACCGCTCACCCACAAGTCTGCACCCGCCGGGCCCTAGGCACTTGGCTGTTCTCACATGAAAGAGGCCTTGCTGGCTTCCATCCCCCCAAAGGAGCTGTCTTGGAATGGGAAGAGGTCTTGGCTTCCCTATAGATCAGAGCAGCAGGATCCTGGGGTCTCCTTGGCATTCTTGACAACCACAGTCCACATCAGGGAGGCCCTCACCCCTCCGTAGCTCACAGCTCTGCCATGACACCGTCATTTTCCTCAGAGCCTTGCTGGTTCTTGAGGGTCTGGGTGGTGTCTCCTGGCCTGTTCATGTCCTTCCCTCCTCTCAGCCCCCCAGGTCCGTAGCCTCTTGCTCCCCTTTCTCTGAAATAAGTCAGTCAGTATCCTGGTGCCTGCAGAAGGGAGAGAAGGAATTGGGATGTAGGGTGAGGGGGTGTGCAATAAACAACAATAAATTGACGAAGAGTCAGTAAGAAGGATGGATACATACGTGTGCATAATTTTCAAATCTTAGCCCCTGGCTGCTGTTGCCTTCCCATCCCCCAACAGTAAAGGGGAGGGGAGCACTGCCACTTAGAGTGATGCACAAAGGCTTCCAGCAGGATGGTGGGGGCACCCATGTGACTCTGTGCTGCCCATTGGGAACACCCTGGAGAATTCCCTTTGAATCTCAGTTTCCTTCTGAAACTTCTTGAAATCTGTTCTCTTTTCTCATAAATTCCCTGTCAGTTTCCCTAATTAACCCACTGCCTAAGAGGGATGCCATGGCACAGACATTGGAAGGAGAGCAGGTTGTGAAAATGGGCTACTCTCTATTTTCATGCTAAAAAATAAGACAGGATGATGCCATATAGGACCTGGGTCCCACAAGTGCCCCCCAAGAGATACAGATAGAAAAACGCCCATATAGGGCTCTGAAAGGCAGCAGCCAGGCAGAGATTTCAGGAAGAGCCCTCCCGAATTCCAGCCCCTTTCACGAAGCCCTGAAACCTCCTTCAGACTCAAAAACCAGCCCTTATCTTGCAGCTCACCCAGCCAAGCGCCTCGCAAGTGCCAGCAAGTAGATTAGTCATAATGAAACAAGGGGTGGTGAGGTCATTGGCGCTCCTGCCCAGGACAGGTCATGGCACTGCTGGGCTCCTCTCATCAACACCCGGAATTCTCAGCACCCTGTTGGCTGCAAGCACCTCTTTCTTTACAATTGCTCCTTGTCTCCTCACTGCTTACCTTGGCGGGAGGGGGTATTAGCCTTGTGTGCAGAAACACCTTTCATCACCCGCGAGGGGACGCAGCCTCCAGGCGAATGGGACTCTCCATCAATTACTTCCGGGTTCTGCCAGCCACGTGACACCAGCTCCCTTTTACTTTCTGTGGGCCAACTTCACTGTCGCTTTGTGAAAGCAGTTTATGAACACTTTCTGAACATTTTGGGGACACTTTAATGGGTCTCCAAGAAGGACATTGGGCAAGAGGTTGAATGACTGCCAGCATCCTCACCCTGACTCAGGCTAGCTAAGCCCAACCTTGTCACTGAGGTGTTTTTCCTCCCAACAATGAGAAGGGTGCTGTGCACAGGCAGAATGTGCCCAAAATGGGAAGAAGGCACATGCCCCCCAGAAGGCCCTCGTTGGTGTGAAAGGGGAGTTCTGGAGCACCCTTCCACAGTCAGGGAGTCTAGGGCCCCAGCTCCGCCTCGTTGCAGACACTTGGGGCCATGCTGGGACAGCTCCTAGAAAAATCCTTACAGACCTTCTCTTGGCCTCTCGTGTTTTCTTTACCTCTCTTTCCTTCTGTACTTACCCAGCCCACATTTATCACGTGAGACTGCCCGGGCGTGACTGTTAAGTGACTGATTTCCCTGTTCTGTGTTCTGTAACACAGTAGTGTTATTGCTACTCCATCTCTGTTGTTTCATAGTCAGTGCAGCCTGATTTCTTTTAGGTCCTTGCTTAGAACTGTTGGTCTTCAGTAATTGTTTTACAATGAGTAGTCCCTGTCCCCAGGAGAACCCAGAATGTTTCGGCCCAGTGCCTCCTGCCTTGCTGAGATTCCGGAGCCTTCTGCAAGGTTGGGTTGTCCCTGCACCTGCACTCAGTGTTACCTCGCCCCAGCCAGTGCCAATTCCCCAGGAAAGGCAAACCAACAGAAGGGGATGGGCCCTGAGTTGTTCCGGTGGCAGGCACTCCTTAGTTAATGTAGAATTAATTCCTGAAGACCAACACCAGGCAAGGTCCCAAGGGCACTGGGACTCAGGGTTTTCCTGGGTCTTGGTTTTCCTCAGCAAAAACCTGGCAAAACCAGAGCTGTTTTCCTGGCAGAGGCCTAAATAAGTCTGTTTGCATGCTGTTCTCACATTCTTCCAAGGCTAAGGAACCTGGGAACAATGTGTGAGAGAGCTCCAGAGAGGGGAGGACTCTTGGCATTTGGTAGCTGCTCAGAGCTCAGACCTGAAAACTAAAAAGCGTAGCTAGGCTGACTCTGTACCTGAGGGCGAAGAGCTTGTCTCTAAGAAGCCAAGCCGCAGGGACACACTCCCCAACCTTTTGGACAGAAGGTCTGGTTTCGTGGAAGAGTTTTTCACAGACCTGGGTGGGTGATGGTTTCAGAATGAAGCTCTTCCACCTCAGATCATTGGGCACTAGTCAGATTCTCATAAGGAGCGTGCAGCGTAGAGCCCTCACCGGGAGGATCTCCGCTGATTGGCAGGAGGCAGAGCTCAGGCAGCAGTGCCTGCCAGCCAGCTGCTCACCTCCGGCTCCCGACAGGCCAGGGGTCTGTGACCCATACCAGGCCACGACGCAGGGGGTAGGGATTCCTGCCAGCGTAGTTTTCGTGGACAAAGTGTCACCTGCTAACCAAAGAAGAGTTGGTATCGATTAACAGGATTACAGCAGCATGTTTATTTATTGTTGTCCTATTCCCCAGAACCAAGAATCTCAAAAGGCCAGGTTAGAGCAAGACCAGCTATAAAATGCCTTTCTTACCATTTTACTACCGAGAGACTAGGTCAGTAGGTTCTTCTAAAAGTAAATGTTTTCTTAGTGAAAATGTAACCACGTGATGCAGGGGGAAAAAAAGTAAATGTTTTCTTCTAGAGTTTCATCTACTGTGAATTACTCTGCCTTCCTTTTGGCCAGCTCGGCTTTCTTGTGGCATCGGCACTACTAGAGGCACAGGAACGCCATGGTGGAGGGTGCGGGGAAGGGGGATCTGGGATCTCAGAGAAGCCGGAGGCGCTGGGGGCTGAGTGAGGAGGATGAAGGGCCGTAGGAGGTAAGAGCCAGTCTGCACTGGCTTGCTGTGTGGTCGAGAGCCAGCAGCCATCCTTCTTGCTGCTGAAAAGACCATGCCAGGGGCTTGTCTGTGTTTGCAGCCAAGAAAACCCTCTTCTCTGCCGAAATATTTTCCCCAAATAAAAACAGACAGTAGGGCCAGGCGCAGTGGCTCACACTTATAATTCCAGCACTTTGGGAGGCCAAGGTGGGTAGATCATGATCGAGAGATTGAAACCATCCTGGCCAACATGGTGAAACCCCGTCTCTACTAAAAATACAAAAATTAGCTGGGCCTGGTGGCGGATGCCTGTAATCCCAGCTACTCGGGAGCCTGAGGCAGGAGAATCACTTGAACCTGGGAGGCAGAGGCTCAGTGAGCCGAGATCATGCCACTACTCCAGCCTGGGCGACAGAGACTCCGTCTCAAAAAAAAAAAAATAGTAAAACGTGCAGTGCACTCACTCGTGTTTTTCCCACGTGTGACTGATGTTAGTTAGTTTGCCTTGAGGGCCCTCGCCATGCTCACTCACAGAAGGCAATGCAGGGAGACGCACGGCAGCAGCAGCAGTAGCTGACATGCATCACGTGCTATGCGCAGGCCCTGAGCAGATGCTTGCTATAACTGACCTTGGGCCCTCACATCAGCCATAATGGAGGCCCCGTGCTGTACGTGGGGAGGCAGGCACCCAGGAGTTAGGCAGGCTTGGCCAAGGCCACATAACCAATAAACTCAGAGTTGAGTAGAGGCTGTGCAGAGGAGACAGGAGCTGCCCTTCACCACTCCCTGCAGTCTGGGCTCAGCAGCCCGGCCAGGGGCAAGAGCACTAGTGGGTTTCCATTTCATTTCCTGGGAAATACAGGTCTCCCAATTTATTTGACAACCATCCCAGGGTTGGGAATGTGCCTTTGGAAAGACAGCAGATTAAGTAAAGGCAAAGGATTTCATCACTTGCAAGGTGGGAAGTCATCAAAAGAAATTGAGGAGGAGAATGACAGCCATCGGACTGTAAATAGTATGAAATGGACTTTCTCTTCATTTGCTCCATATCTTCCCTCGTTTGGTTCTCGCAAATCAAGCCTGAAGTTTGATTGTTAAGAGTAAGCCCTTCCTCCCTCCATCCGCCCTGCCATTGTTGTGGAGGATTGCAGAACATGTTTCAGGGATGTTTGTTCTTCGGGTTCCAGTGTCACTGCTTCTAGCTTATAGATCTGCTGGCTTTTCCTCTCCTACCTCATTTTATAAGTCTCAGACCTGAGTGATGGTTGAGCTGACATTTCCATTGTCTTACGGCTTTGCAGCTGCCATTCACAACCCTCATAAGACGTTGCCTGCACGGGCCTGTGTGGGGTTTGGGATAGGGCAAGGAAGGAATGATTTTATACCTCTTTTTGTGCTGATAGTTTGAGTCGAATCCCCGCGACAAGGAGAAAATAGGGACGTTCTCATCTCCTCAGGCTTGGGCCACTCTACTGAATTCACACGTAAAGCAACTGACTCTTAAGTTTTTGGGCTAAGTGTGTGTGTCACTCCAGGTAGGAAGTCCTGGCTGTGCCTGCTGGCTGAAACATGGCTCAGCACAGAGAGGCTTTCAGGAAGCCTCCTAGCATGTGCGGCCGGCCTGACCTGGCCTTGGCAAGGCACACTGTGCCAGGGGCCCTCAGACCTCTCAGATTGGGTGTTTCTGGAAAATAGGGAAAATGAAGAGTTGAGAACACAGAGCCAAGGGAGGTGTGTTTTTCCGTGTCATGTTGTCAAGTCAGTTTTCTTCCTGGGTTTAGTGAGAAGTCCCGCTGTAGTGTCCAAGTAGAACGTTCTGTCTGTCAGAGGCTTCTAGCGTCCAGCCAGGAGAAAGTAAGTGAATGGTGAGCTGCCCATTAGATTCCTCTGTTCTCCTTGAATTCCTGCTGCAGCCTCACGCACACGGCACACATGGACGGAGGGGCAGGGGATGTGCAGTGCTTTCCAGGGGCATTGCCGGGAGGAGCAGTCGCCTTCCCTCAGTAGAGTCTTGCCATGAGACATGGGAAAGTTCACGTGCTCATGCAGCTACTTGGGGTGCAGGTGCTCAGCGAGTGGCAGGGACCAAGTTTATCATAACATGAGCCTCTCCCGTGGATTTCCTGTCTGTGGATGCCAAGCCCAGAGCTACCTGTTCGGTAGGCAGTCCTCGGTTGTTCCTCCAGGTACTGCACTCCCTCTGGTCAGGCATTGCACCTCAGCCGCCAGGGCGAAGGGTTGTGAGCCCACCGCTCTGAATGCACCTGCTCAAATCAAGCCACGGTCAGAGCGTGTGGAGAATTGGTTGGTCGGCCTGTTTGGCAAAAGATTAGAGTTAACTTGATTTAACTTCTAAGCCAGGGCCTCTCCAGTCCAGCACTGTGGACTTTTTGGGCTGGATCCTGCTTTGCTGTAAGGGCTGCCCTGTGCCTTGTGGTGTGTTGGGTGTGTCCTTGGCCTCTCCCCATCAGACGTCAGTAGCACCCCCTCCCCAAGGTGTGTCAACAGAAAATGTCTCCAGACATTGCCAAGTGACCCAGGGGAAAACCACCCATTTGAGAACCACGGATCTCAAAGAAGATAGGATATGACATTGACATGCTGGTGGCCTCCGTTATATTGTGGGCGGGGTGGGAGTGGGGTAGAGGAGGCCATCAGGACACGGGGGTGAGAATCAGAAAAGTGACCAGAGCAATGTCACCAGCTCCCAGCCCAGGCCTCCAGACCCATCAGCCCCACACAACTGTGAGCATACTCCCGGTGGCCGTGCTTCCCCACACATCGGGACCTAGCACCGAGACTGCATGCTGTAGGATGGGTGGCGCAGACCACTTTAGAAGGCAGACCTACAGAATAAAGCAGAGATCCTGTGTTGTTTTCTGTATCCTTTGGATGTGCGCACCCTTTGGTGGTAGCCCCAGCCTCAGAGAGAGAAGCTTGGTCTCAGTGGAACCAGCACAGATCTTGAAATGGGAAGATATTAATTTTTGTTTCAGTTCTGCCACCTCTCATGCGTGTTGCCATAACCTCTGTGAGCCTCAGTTTCCCCATGTATAAAATTTTTAAATGGAGAAAAATGCTACCTGCTCCTCTGTCTGCTAAAGTTGTTGTGAAAGAGCACATAAGATATATGAAACTTGTTTATTTAAAAGCATTACAGGAATATCAAATATGATTGTCATTGGCAGGGATTCCAGGAAATGCTGGAAGAATTGGAGTGAGAGTGAATTAGAATTGTTTCTACTGGCTGCTTTTGGGCGTCCCTCTCTGGTCTGTGCCTGCTGTGGTGTTAGGATAAGGTGGCCCATTGAGATGTGTTGTCAGCCAGCAGAAGTTGGGGGAAGCAGAAGAGGTGAGGGCTTGGCTGTCTCCAGGCTGCAGCAGAGTGGGCTGGGGGAGTTGGCCTGCATTGTGTGCTGGACGTTTTGAAGCGTTACTAAATCTCTGTGGCTGCTTAGCTAAATTTGGCATTGCTTTTCCCTTCAACCTGCGTGGATGGGATGTGCGGTCACCTGCTGAGTCCACGACACCCTAGGGGCTCTTTACTATAGTAACAAAAGCATAAACAACCCTACATAGGATTTACATTAAGCTAAATTTTCCTTGTTTTTTTTTTTTTTTTTTGAGAGACAGAGTCCCGTTCTGTCACCTGGGCTGGAGTACAATGGCACAATCTTGGCTCAGTGCAACCTCCGTCTCCCAGGTTCAAGTGATTCTCCTGCCTTAGCCTCCTGAGTAGCTGCAATTACAATCACATACCACTATGCCGGATTAGTTTTTGTATTTTTAGTAGAGATGGGGTTTCACCATGTTGGCCAGGTTGGTCTTGAACTCCTGACCTCAGGTGATCCTCCCACCTCGGCCTCCCAAAATGCTGGGATTACAGGTGTTGCACCACCATGCCTGGCTAATTTTTGTATTTTTACTAGAGACAGGGTTTCACCATGTCGGCCAGGCTGGTCTTGAACTCCTGACCTCAGGTGATCCTCCCACCTCGGCCTCCCAAAATGCTGGGATTACAGGTGTGGGCCACCCACGCCCGGCCTACATTAAGCTAAATTTTTGACTCCTAACCTGAAAGTCAGAAATGTGAGTAGGAACCAGGTAGCTTTCCCTCAGGCAGAGTAAGGGTGTATGTGTGGCCCCGGGGCCTGTCGGGGGCTGCCGCTTGCCCAGCTGCTGGTGACCCTACAGGAAGGGTGCCCCGAGCCTGGGCTGTGCGCTCCTGCACCATCAGCCTTTGTTCTTGTTGTCTGTCTTCTCCATCCCTAGAGACTGATGATGCTCTTCCAGGCCAGCCTCAGTGACCCTCTGACAGGTGAAAACAGAAGTGTGACTCTGATAGACGTGTCACAGGGCAGTCACGGGCACTGCTGCAGACAACTATGGTTCCTTTCTAAAAACACATCGCAGCTAACCAAGGGACCATGTATATGTGATTTTGTGTCTCTAAAAGAAAGGCATCTGAACCTATTTAAGAGAGCCTTTTGCTGGAATGTGGGTTTGTCTCTGTGGATCCTGCGAGGGAAACCAAGCCTGCCTCAGGCTGCGTGGCTGCTCTCAGGAGGGCCACATCAGAGCCGACTTTTGGACACATTCTGGACTGGGAGTGCCAGGTGTACTCTGCTCTGGAGGACAGAAGGGTTGGAATAGATCCTGGAGTCTTAGGGAGAGCACGCTAGCCTGGACTTGCTCGTGCTGAGCCTTGTCCTCCTCTGCCCTTCCCCCGCCATGTTTTCAACACCGGGTCCCTTCCTGGTGAGCGAGCTGCTCCCCAGAACCAAACTCCTGTCCACCGTGAAGTGAAGTGATTGTGTCAGGACATCAGGCCATTCGAGGCAGTCTCTTCTCGGAACTTTGATGTCCTCTGTGCCATTGGCATCTTCGTCAGAAGTTCTCTCGAATGCTGTGAGAACTGTTCCTATTTAGTGGACTTGCCTTTTCCATGGGGTGGCAGTTCCCATTTGTTCTTGGGGTCCCGCATAGCACCAGCTACCTGAGAGGCATGGTGGTCATAAAGGCTCTGTGTTAAGATGAGGAAACCAAGGCCGGAATATGCTCAGCATTATAGTGGAGCAAAGCTGAGACACAGGACTGGAATTCTTTATCCTGATTACTTACTCAAAATACTTTATTGGCTGCCAACCCTGATGCACTGATGGCTCCAGGAACACAAAGACGATGAGAATAATCCCTCTCCCCAGCAGAGCCTCTGGTTTTGGGTCCATTCAGACCTGAACTGAAGGAGAGAGATGCTCTAATAAAGATGCCTATAAACACCCTTCAAGGGTGCAAAGTGGAGCCAGAAGCAGGATCGGGTAAGCACAGGCAGACGTGACGGAGAAGCCATCCTTCCTCTCTTCACCTGCCCCTTAAGATTTTCGAGATCAGCCCTGCAGCTATTGACTTGACAGATTACCTGTTATTTAACTGTGTGGAACCTCCTGGTTCACAAGGCACATATTTGAACTAAAGAGTTAAAACAGGTCAATCTCCAGTGCATAACCATTACCCTTCTGGAGATCATACCCTCAGCTACGTGCAGGTGGGCAGCGGAGGAAGGCAGATGGTTAGCTAGAGCACAGTACTCATGCGATTTAAGAGGAGACCTAGCTGAATCCCCGTGCCTCAGACACGTCGACAGCTTCCCAACACCAGGAAGCAGCCATCAGGAAGGATGGCCTGGCCAATTGATACGGATCAAGTTGAGGTTTATCTGTGAGATGGTATAACACATGAAAAATATGTTTTCAGGACAGCTGCATGATACACTGGTGAGTTGTATGTTAGTGGAGAATCAGGTGCATAGCTTAAAAGAAACCTCTTTGGCTTGGCCAGATACATTGATGTGTGCCAGGATTTCCATCTGCCAAAGGGGAGATGTTGTCATCATAACAGTAAAAATAATCTAACAGTAAAAAGCTAACCCCGCCGGGCTTGGTGGCTGTCGCCTGTAATCCCAGCATTTTGGGAGGCCGAGGCAGGCAGCCTGAGGTCAGGAGATCGAGACCAGACTGACCAACATGGTGAAACCCGTCTCTACTAAAAATACAAAAATTAGCCAGGTGTGGTAGTGGGTGCCTGTAATCCTAGCTACTCAGGAGGCCGAGGCACGAGAATCACTTGAACCCAGGAGGCAGAGGTTGCCGTGGGCCAAGATGGTGCCACTGCATTCCAGCCGGGGTAACAGACCGAGACTCTGTCTCAAAAAAACGACCACCTAGTTCAAAAGCAGAAGTTCCACAGGGTCATGCAGAATGGGAGCAAAGGGCTGCTGCGGTGATGAGGAGCCCTCGGCCCCCTAGTGTCGTCCTGACTGTGGGGATGTCCTCAGCACGCTTGGGAAACAGCGTTTGAGTCTGAGGGTAGCCCCCTCTCAGTTGATTGGTTTTCCCTGGTACAGAACTGGTTTGTACCCTCTTGGGTTTTCTCCTTGGCCTCTGTAGCATATAGTGTTTAACTCAGAATTTCCCAACTGTGTTGATAATTAAATACTGCTAAAGCAACTGAATTTCCCCATGAACCCATGTGACGACTTTCCCACTATTCTCAGTACTCCCACATACAAATACAGTTACCCCAAATGAAGAAGATTTCATGTGTAGAGGGCAGTTAAAAATTCCATCCTGGGCTGGGCGTGGTGGCTCACACCTGTAATCCCAGCACTTTGGGAGGCCAAGGTGGGCAGATCACGAGATCAGAAGTTTGAGACCAGCCTGGCCAACATGGTGAAACCCCGTCTCTACTAAAAATACAAAAATTAGCCGGGTGTGGTAGCACATGCCTGTAATCCCAGCTACTCAGGAGGCTGAGGCAGGAGACTCGTTTGAACCTGGGAGGCAGGTTGCAGTAAGTCGAGATTGCACCACTGCACTCCAGCCTGGATGACAGGGTGAGACTCTGGAATATTCATATTCCATCCTGGGCCAAGTACAGTGACTGATACCTATAATCCCAGCACTTTGGTAAGCCAGGGCAAGAGGATCGCTTGAGGCCAGGAGTCTGAGGCCAACCTGGGCAACATAGCAAGAACCTGTTTCTAAAAAAAAAAAAAATTCAAAAAGTAGTCAGGTGTGGTGGTACATGCCCATAGTCCCAGCTACTCAGGAGGCTGAGACGGGAGGACCACTTGAGCCCAAGATTTCGAGGCTGCAGTGAGCCATGATTGCTCCATCCACTCCAGCTGGGACAGTCGAGTGAGACCCTATGTCAAAAACAGATTCTTCCTTGCATGAGTGAGCGGAAGGACTGTTAGAGACTAGGGTTAGCCATGGCTCTGGCTCACATGAGCCTTTGGACTTGGTATTCAGCACCACTGCGGCAGAGCCCTCAGCGTAGTCACAGGGTCTTGTGGGACGTTGTGACGTCCAGGGCCGTGTGTGTAGCCTGCCTGTCAGTGCCCAGCACAGGTAGTCGCTCAACAGACACTGCTGTTTAACCCTCATCGCCAGCTTTGCAAGCAGAGAAACACCTCATGTCGTGTGATCTTGGAAAACTCTTAGGAACACACACTCCCTGCCAGTAGGAAGCCACAGAAGAAGTTTGTTGGAGTAGCGTGTGGGGACAGAAACCTCTCTGTCATAGCAGTGGCTGAGAAACTTCCTTTCCACACACGGCTTGGGGGCTTGCCCTCTGGAATGAGAATGTAGCTGTCAGCGGTATAAAAACGTGAGCCCCGTTGAGCAGTGTGCTAAGGCAAGTGAATGGGGGCAGCAGAGGAGGAAGGCCCAGGCTGGTGGTGCCAGGTGTCTGAGGATAAGCGCAGGAAGAGCTTCTGTACACTCCAGGGCCCTTTGAAGCCCTCTGAATCTTTCCTCCCCAGGGGTGACCTCCTCCTAAAAATAGGCTAGAGCCCTTCTCGTGCAGATAGCAGGTGAGATGCAGCTTGACTAGAGGAGCAATGGAGTCCCCAAGGCAGGTAGCGACCTCTCCCACTAGAGTTTTCCAAGTCAAGATGGCACCCATGTTGCCAGTGGGATCTCCTGTGGGAACTGTAGCTCAAAGCAAGATAGGAGTGAGTGAATATCCAAGCTGATTCTTCACTGTATTTTGACCAGCCCAGCTTGAGGCGGTGATTTCCCTCTACGGCTTCATACGTTCCACAGGCCTGGCCCTGCAGAGGAAAACGTCTGGGCTAGATAGCGGTTCCAGATGTCTTAGAACAGCTGCACGGCCCGTGGTTGCATCCCTGGTTCCCAATATGTGAGGACGTGTGGGAGAATGCAGGGACTGCACTTTTCCAACTTGAATGGGCTCCATCGAATGGAGGTGTGGTCCGCCTTGTGAAGAGGGCACCCCAATTTCCCAGGGTGATTTTGTGAGTTTCTGACAGCAGTGGATCAGGCAGCATGAGGGCACTGTGACCAGTTTTGCTGCAGATCTGGAAACTTAGATTCATGCTGCCAGCTTGGTTATTTCTTCAGGAGGTTTCTCTTCCTTATATCTCCCCTGAGACTTTGCGATTCAGAATGGGTTCATGGCTTGGTCCCTCCCTTAGTTCAAGAAGATCAGGGCAGGCAAGGCTTTGGGTGGACATGTGGGGAAGGCAGCTGAAATGACATTAGCTGGGCCGGGCGCTGTGGCTCACGCCTATAATCTCAGCTAATTGGGAGGCCGAGGTGGGAGGATCGTTTGAGCCCAGGAGTTCAAGGCCAGTCGGCAACATAGTGAGACCTTGTTCCTACAAAAACATAAATAAAAGAAATAACCAAGCTGAAATGATGTTAGCTGATCTTGAAAGTCACAGCAAAAATGCACAGTATGGCCTAGGAAAAAGCATCAGGAGTGAGTGGGACTAGCTTAGGGAGAATCTCTGAATTCCAGAATGGCCAGAATGCACTTCTTAAGTGGACCAGTCATTTCAAATCACAGCACCATTCTTACTGCAAAGTGACCACAGTCTGCGGCCCCTTTTATCTCCCTGGGGTCATCAGCCTCTCTTAGCAGGTGGGTGACACCCAGACTCTATCGGGATGTGGGCTGCCCCAGGGCACGGATCTTGCCTGCTGTGTCACTGGTGTGCTTGAACACTGCAGGGTGTCTGGCTAGAAGCCAGCGGTCAAGAAACATTTGTGGAATCAGTGATTGGATAAATGAAGCCCGACTGCCGTCCTACTTACAGATACAGCAAACAGGACGGGCTCAGTCTACACAGCACCTTTCCCTCAGTCCTGGTCAGACAGATTCCATTCAAACTCTCCCAAGCTTATAAAGAAGGAAAGGAGAAAGGAATGGGAAGACAGGCCAGAAAGAGGCAGAAAAGGCCCTCGGCATCCTGATTTCCTATGCGACATCCTTCTTGGTGGCCCAGAGCCCTGAAGTGTCCACAGCAGCTGCCCTGCTGAGTAGGGGGGTGGTGGGGGGGACTGCTACCACTGCAGGGAGGAGGAAGAGGAGCTGCCTGCTGAGACCCTGGGAAGACCCCGCCTCTTCGTATCCTCTGCGCCCATGCCTCTCCAGGAGTCAGGCAGATGCAAGTAAAGCCCCTGGCAGCTCTTGCCCATCAGCTGAGAGCAGGTTGTTCTGTTAGGAGAAGCATTTCTTCCAGAGTGATGTACAGAGCTCATGCAAGCAGCAACTATTCAGAAACAGAACCTGGGGTGAGGCCCACAGCCTTTTCCTATTTAGGATATGGCCCAGATCCTGGGAGCTATTTCCTTGTGGTATGTGTGGGGCTGTAACTGGCCTCCCAGTGACCTGAGAGCTGCCTGCCCTGACTTAGTGAAGACTTGGCCTTGGAAATTATTGCAGCTCTTTTATCCCGCTTTGAGCTGAAAAGTCCCTGTTGGGTTGTTGGTGCACTAACGCATGTGAAGTAGAGGGCCGGCGTGGGGCCAGGCAGTCTCACAGGCAGGGTGCAGTTCTGGCTTTGCCATCCAGCACCTTGCAAAGTGCTTGTCCACATCTGCGCTCCTGCTGTCTCCTGGGCTCTGCTATCAGTTGATGAGGGAGGAGGTCACAGGGCTGTTGTCCCTGGCCAGGCCCCCACTGTTACTGCTTGCGCTATCTTGGTTTCTCATCACCATCTGATTCATCTGACAGACAGCCCCTTGCTCAGGATGGAGAATCAAGGATACTGATTGTTTTTTTGGGGAGTGTTTATGCTTATTGTTTTGGGTGGGGGGGGTGTGTGTATGCTGATTGTTTTGGGTATGTGTGTGTGTTTAATTTCCCATGGCACTTTGAGATGAAGGGCTGGGAATGTGGAGCTTATTTTGGCTGTTGGTGAATTTGGGGTTCTTGCCCAGTGTCCTCTGAGTGCCGCCTTCCCTTTGGAAACACTGAACCCCCGTGAAAACCTCGCCCCTGGGAACGGCCTGCCAGTGTGCTTCCGTCTCCTTGTCTTGCCACAGGGTGTGCTGGGGCTTGTGTGGACCTGGTGGGTCTCCACAGAAGCGGCAGCTGCTGCCTCCCACCTCCCGTTACACCATCTCCAGCACAACGTTTCTGCAAGTTTCACAGCCCAAAACATGCCTTCTCTAGGGACGGGCGTGTGAAGGATCTGAACAATTCTGAGTGCTTCTGGTTTCTTTTTTGTTGGTTGTAGCCAAGCCCAAAATTAAACCAGCATTTCCCCTCCCAGAGCTCTGGCCTTGGGTTGGACTGCCAAGTTCTGTCGCCTGATGACCCATTAGTCCGCAGGGTTTGCAGAATTTCCAGGGCAATAACTGGGAGGACTGAGTGTCCATCGTTCCAATGCCCGGTTCTCTGCTCCAAGAAGCTTTTGTGAAGTGCTGTGTCCCTCAGCTAGCAAATTACAGTGAGGAGGAGATTATGGTGAGGATGCACAAAGGGGAAGGTAGATGGGGCTGTCATGGACCTGTGCCTGGTTTTTCTTCTCCTTGTCGTAAGTCTAGGGACAGCATGGTGGTCTCCTGAATGATTCTTGATCCCACTGCTCATTAGCTGTGTGACCTGAACTTGAGTTACTCTCTTTGCAAAACGATAGTGCCTACCCCACAGAATGTATTTTTTTCCAGCTGGCTAACTCCATATGCCTCCAGAACACCTTTCTTGACTCTGCCGATGTGCTAACTCACCCTCTTTACATGATCCCATGACAGCGTACATACTTCAGTCATGGTACTTGACACGTTGCGCTGAAATTATTCCTGCAGGGCTGTCTCCCAGGCGCTAGCCTGAAGCTCTTTTAGAGTAGAGAGTCTTTTAATCTGCATTGTTTTCCATGGTCCTAGTAGAATTCTTGCCAGACAATCTGCGTTACCCACGTCAAACAGACACCACATGAATGTTTTCCTACGTGAGTGTTTGTTCACTCTACCTTAAAATTGCTTGGATTGAATTGATGAGTGTTCATTGTTTGTTTCCCTGAAGGGATACTTCTTATTCTGTTTTTCTTCTCCCTTCTAAAAGAAATACCCCTTTTTATTCCATATTCATGGAATTCCCAGAAAGCTTCTTTTATTGGGTAGTTGCTTGACTTTACCTCCTTTTCTCATCTGCTTTCCATTTCATGGCAGGTGTCAAAAATAAATGATGGAACAAATCAAATGGCGCTGCAGTCAGGGAATTCTCAGCCCTCTCCTCTTCATTATGGGGAGGCCATGGGATTTGATGAGAAAGAAGCGATGAGCAGACTGGGATTTGGGAATGGTGAGCTGGTGCAGTTAGAGCCTTTGCTCTCCCAGGGCACAAGTGAACCCAGGTATCCTTCGTTACACGATGACCTGAATTTGGACATGAACACTCCACTGGATCTTGCTTTTTCAGTAAAGATGGTCTAGTAAATGTGAAAGATGCTATTTGGTGATGGATGCCAGTAATTCCAACAGATGTACCAAGACTATCCTGTGACTGCCGGGTTCATGAAAAGCTCTTTGTGGGGCTGTCGCAAAGACGTTCAAACACTGCACACAACAGAAGTGCAGGCTTTCAAAAACGCTTTGTGCGCAACCTGACATGCCACAAAAATTGCTGAGTCACCCACCGCTTTCCTTTAGCCGGGTTTTGCCTGATAGACCACTGTCTCTCAACACGGGCTTGTATGACACGACATCCCAAAACCCGGTGTGGTCTCCTAGAGCTTAGAATGTTGCAAGAATCGCTGGCCTGCTCCCTCCGGCATCTCTGCCCCTTCTCCGTCTCCTTAAAGGTCTGGTAACACCAGGCTGCTACCACATGGCACTGTGCCTCAGCCCTGTTTCTCAGTAACCAGAGCCGGTACACGTGGCATACCCATGTAGGAGGACACATGTGGTGGTGGAAACATTACTGGACACCAGACTTGCTGCTTCACTCATGTTTCCTGGGCACTCCCCAGGTCACAGGTGTGAGTGGAAGAGGAGGGTCACCATGCGTGGGGGGTGCAGGGTCAGCACGCACCCCCACTTGTGTGTGTGTGTGTTTCACTCGGTGTTCGTGGCAGCACTGGGAGGTGGGTGTTGCCACCATGTATGGATGTGAAATGAGCCCCGAGGAGTTCTGTGATTTTTCTAAGACCCTTCAGCCGAATGCTGTTGGAGCCAGGCAGCTGACCTGGGGTTGCCTGCCTCCACCTGGTCCTGGTGCTACTTGTATTACAGGGGACACACCTCAGGACACATGATGAGCCTCCTCTGAACAGAATCAGAGGACAAGGGACATCAACAGAGAATAATGGTGGTGATAAGCAAGGCAGCAGGACTGTTCCGCATTAGAGGAGACCAAAGCATAGTCATAAAATGTACTTTTCAAAAATCCAAGTCCATAGAAGTACTTGAAAGTATAAAGAAAAAAATGGGAAAAGTGCTTCTTTACCAAAGAATGGTAGTGGAGGAGGAGTGATGGGATTTTAAAATCACCGTGTTGTGACCCCCTGTGCACACGCAGGACTCAGGCCAAGGTCGCCAGTGATGCTGAAACCGCAGGGTGAAAAGACCCACAGAGGACTGATGGGGAAGTATGCCTGCGCATTGAAAAGAGGCCTGGGTGCCACCTGCATGAGCGTCCAGGCCTGGTGTCCTTCCTCTGAGCAGCAGCACCCATGTGGCCTTATTAAACAGAAAGTTCTTTATCGAACCCACCAGGAAACAGGCCACAGCAGGAGACGTTCTGCAGGCGGCTGGCCAGGCCCCCTCAGTGGCAGGGCACACATGCAGATCCTGGGATCCTGGGATCCTGGGGTGACCTACAGCAGGGGACGCACCTGGGGCAGCCCACGGTGGGGCGTGAGCCTGGTGGGGGCCTGGATCTCGGGGCGGGCTGCAGTGGGTATGCCCTTCTCAGGCAAGGCTGCTTCAAGGGCACCTGGCTCCTGGCTGCCTGCAGTCTGACGCGCCCCTCACCACCAGTCACCCTGTGGGAAGGCTGCATCTCCCCTCTAAGGGCTGGAGTTCAGGGTGATGAAGGAGTGAGAACGCCCTGACCTGGAGGACAGACTGAGCCACACTCCTTTCTCCTGCTTAGTGAAGTTCCACTCTCAGGCCAGGGTCCTTTCCTCGCCTCTGGCAACTCGGCGAATGCCCTGACCTTTGATGTGCCCCATGCTCTGGCAGAAGGGCCTGCAGCCTGGGTGTCAACCCCCACCCCCACACCTCAGCACGGTGCTTCTGTGCTTGTCCGGCAGGTTCAGGCGTGAACGGCCTGGAGGAGCCCAGCATCGCCAAGCGGCTGAGGGGCACCCCGGAGCGGATCGAGCTGGAGAACTACCGCCTGTCCCTGAAGCAGGCCGAGGCGCTGCAGGAGGTGCCCGAGGAGACGCAGGCCGAGCACAACCTGAGCAGTGTGCTGGACACGGGCGCCGAGGAGGACGTCGCCAGCAGGTCAGCACGCAGGGCTGCAGAGTGCCCACCCGCCACGCAGCCCTAAGAGCCTCCTCACCACTGTGTGCCTCTCTTTCCCCTCCGTGAAGGGACGTAATGCTAGTTGCTTCCTCACGGAATTGGCATGTGGGGAGAGTGAGCCCACGTGCTGACTGCTGAGAGCAGCACTTGACTCAGGGAGGCCTTGCAGGTGACGCTGCACAGTGTCCATGCCGGTGGCCTCACTGGGTCTTCCTCACAGGAGCCCCATAAAGTAACCAAGAAGCTGATAGTGACCACAGCTGGGGTCACCGAGGCTGGAGCTGAGATTCCTACTCAGGTTTCCCAGGGGCCAGCCCACGAGGCGTGCTGTCTTCCCTGCTGCCCGCAGTCCATTCTCCCCACTCCCTTTTAGGTTCTTAGCCTCATCCTGTATCCAGGGAGGACTCCTCCATTAGACTCAGTTCAGAGATTCAGGAGATACTTATTCCTTCCTGACATGTCCCCAGCTCCGAGTTTGTCACTGGGAAGGAAAGTGGCAGGCTCTGCCCCCAGGTTGTTCACAGAATCAGCAGAGGGAAGGACAGGCATAGGGGGAGGGACTCTGGATCACTCAGGCTATCTTGAGGAGACCAGCTCATCTCTCCAGGCATCTTTTTTCTCTCCTGTGGGTAAGGAAAGGGGCTGAAAACTTGCGCCCCAGGGGCCACATGCAGTACCAGTGGATGCATGCTTAGCCAGTCCCGGAGCTGTAATCATGTCCAACTGGGTGACACATTTGGGGTGTACATGCTCTGACCCCAGGACCCCCTGTATCTGCTGTCCTGCACCCCAGGGCTTCCAGTGTCAGCAGAGACGGGTTCAAAGTGCTCAGCCAATTACAGATGATCGAGAGAGCCAAGAATAAAATGGGTAGCCAGTGTCTTGCAGGGCTTCAGGACAGGAACACAGACTGCAGCCCCGAGGGGCGGAGGCTTCAGTGGCCTTGGAGAGCATTTGAGACACACACCAGTTACATTGATTTAGCCATGATGAAGGAAACGGGATAAAGAGAACAGAAGGTCCAAGAACGCTTTCCAGAGGGTGTTTGCTGGGCTGAGCTGCTTTCAGCTGTGCCTGCCACCTCAGCCCTCATGTCAGAGACACTCTGACTGGACCTGTTCTTGGGCTGCCTCAGAGATCGCTCCTCCATGCATGCCAGGGACAGCCTCTGCCTTGGTGTCTGCAGTTCCAAAACTGTCACTGATGGTACATCCTCATCCAGAGCTCTGCTTCCCTATCCAGACCACCCATGGAGGTCCTACCCTCCCAGCTGTGCCCAGATGAGGGGGAGCCCACACTCTCTCTACACTGATCCTGCAGTGAGGGTGAGAGGTGCCATGTGTCAAAACACATCTATAAACCCTTGAGCAGAGCTACTGGCTTGACCTTGGGCTGCATGTTGGTCAGCACCATTTTCTCCACTGTAATTTACAAACTGTGAGAGGTAGCAGAGCAGCAAGTTCATGTAATGTACCAAGGACATCCAGAAAGGCTAAACCCTGGCGTTTACAGCAGGTGTCACAGAAGGGCAGCACAGAAAACATGAAACCAGTCAGCATCTACGCAGTGCAGTACATGCGCCATCTTACTCAAATTCAAGTTAAAAAAAAAAAAAGATTTTAAAACTAGCATTCAGGCTGGGCGCACTGGCTCATGCCTGTAATCGCTACACTTTGGGAGGTCAAGGTGGGCATATCGCTTGTGGTCAGGAGTTTAAGACCAGCCTGGTCAACATGTTGAAACCCCATCTCTACTGAAAATACAAAAATTAGCTGGGCGTGGTGGTACATGCCTGCAATCTGAGCTACTTGGGAGGCTAAGGCAGGAGAATTGCTTGAACCTGGGAGGCAGAAGTTGCAGTGAGCCAAGATGGCACCACCACACCACTGCACTCCAGCCTCCGTGACAGAGCAAGACTCCATCTCAAAAAAAAATTAAAAATAAAAACTAGCATTCAGTGCTATACAGATTGAAAAATAGTCTCTTAAAAGTGAAGAGCTGGCCAGGCACAGTGGCTAACACTTGTCATCCCAGCACTTTGGGAGGCCGAGGCAGGTGGATCATTTGAGGCCAGAAGTTCAAGACCAGCCCAGCCACCATGGTAAAACCTCCTCTCTACTAAAAATACAAAAATTAGCTGGGTGTGGTGGTGCACGCCTGTAATCCCAGCTAATTGGGAAGCTAAGGCAAGAGAATTGCTTGAACCTGGGAGGCGGAGGTTGCAGTGAGCCGAGATATTGTGCCACCACACCACTGCACTCCATCCTGCACAACAGAGCAAGACTCCATCTCAAAAAGAAAAAGTTAAAAATTAAAATAAAGGCCGGTTGCAGTGGCTAATGCAAGAGAATCACTGGAACCCAGAAGGCAGAGGTTGCAGTGAGCCAAGATCACGCCATTGCATTCCTGCCTGGGAGACAGGGTGGACTCCATCTCAAAAAAAAAAAAAAAAAAAAAAGGCCAGGCACAGTGGCTCACACCTGTAATCCCAGCACTTTGGGAGGCCAAGGCAGGTGAATTATGAGGTCAGGAGTTCGAGACCAGCCTGGCCAATGTAGTGAAACCCTGTTTCTGCTAAAAATATAAAACTTAGCTGGGCATGATGGAACTCGCCTATAATCCCAGCTACTTGGGAGGCTGAGGCAGGAGAATTGTTTGAACTCAGGAGGTGGAGGTTGTCGTGAGCTAAGATCGTGCCACTATACTCCAGCCCGGGCCACAGTGCAAGACTCCATCTCAAAAACAAAAATTTTTTTAATTAAAATTAAAATTAGCATTCAGTGTTATACAGAATGACAAATAGTCTCTTAAAATTGAAGAGCTGGCTGGCACAGTGGCTCACGCCAGTAATCCCTGCACTTTGGGAGGCTGAGGCAAGTGGATCACTTGAGGCCAGAAGTTCAAGACCAACCTGGCCAACATGGTGAAACCCCACCTCTTCTAAAAATACAAAAATCAGCCTGGCATGTTGGCAGGCACCTGTAATCCCAGCTACTCAGGAGGCAGACTCCATCTCAAAAAAATAAAAAAATAAAGGCCGGGCCTAGTGTCTCATGCAAGAGAATTGCTTAAACCCAGGAGGCGGAGGTTGTAGTGAGCCAAGGTCATGCCATTGCACTCCAGCCTGGGGGACAGGGTGAGACTCCATCTTAAAAAAAAAAAAAAAAATTTAAATTAGCATTCAGCGCTATACAGAATGAATAATAGTCTCTTAAAAGTGAAGAGCCAGCCTGGTGGCTCACACCTGTAATCACTGCACTTTGGGTGGCTGAGGTGGGCAGATCACTTGAGGCCAGGAGTTTGAGACCAGCCTGGCCAACATGGTGAAACTCCATCTTTACTAAAAATATAAAAATTAGCCAAGCATGTTGGCGGGTGCCTGTAATCCCAGCTACTCTGGAGGCTGAGGCAGGAGAACCACTGGAACCCGGAACGAGGAGGTTGCAGTGAGCCGAGATCATGCCATTGAACTCCAACCTACGCAACAAGAACGAAACTGCATCTCAAAAAAACAAAAACAAAACAATTGAAAAATCCAGCCAGGTGTGGAAGAATTGAAACAATTGAAGAATCCCAGCACTTTGGGAGGCTGAGGTGGTCAGATCACTTGAAGTCAGGAATTTGAGACCAGCCTGGCCAACATGGTGAAACCCTGTCTCTACTAAAAATACAAAAACTTGCCAGGTGTCACAGCACACACCCGTAATCCCAGCTACTCAGGAGGCTGAGAAAGGAGAATCGCTGGATCCTGGAAAGGGGATGTTGCAGTGAGCCAAGATCGTGCCATTGCACTCCAGCCTGGGAGACAGGGCGAGACTTCATCTCAAAAAAAAAAAATTAAAATTAAAATTAGCATTTGTTGCTATAGAGAATGAAAAATAGTCTCTTAAAAGTGAAGAGCTGGCTGGGCACAGTGGCTCACACTTGTAATCCCAGCACTTTGGGAGGCTGAGGCGGGCGGATCATTTGAGGCCAGAAGTTCAACACCAGCGTGGCCAACATGGTGAAACCCTGTCTCTACTAAAAGTACAAAAAGTCACTGGGCATGGTGGTACACGCCTGTAATCCCAGCTACTTGGGAGTCTAAGGCAAGAGAATCGCTTCAACATGGAAGGCGGAGGTTGTAGTGAGCCAAGATTGTGCCAGTGCACTCCAGCCTGGGCAACAGAGGGAGATTCTGTCTCAAAAAAAAAAAAAAAAAAAGTGAAGAGCCCAGCCTGGTGGGTAGTTCATGCCTGTAATCCCAGTACTTTGGGAGTCTGAGGCAGGCGGATCACCTGAGCCCAGGAGTTCTAGACCAGCCTGGATTGCATGATGAAACCCCATCTCTACAAAAAAATACAAAAATTTTCCAGGACTGGCTGTAGTCCCAGCTACTCAGGAGGCTGAGACAGGAGAATTACTTGAACCTGAGAAGCGGAGGTTACAGTGAGCCAAGATCATGCCATTGCTCTCCAGCCTGTGAGACAGAGCAAGACCTTGTCTCAACAACAAAAAAGCGCCCAGGGGAAGGAGCGTGTGGCGTCTTCTCCCTTCCCTAAGCACCAAGCACAGAGTTGGGTGCATTTTCCAGCCCTCGGTCCTTCCCTGTTGAGATGTTAGACTGGAAGATGAGAAATGGGATAGTTTTAAGGCATCAGCCAGTCTAACCGAGGAACTCTCATGTTACAAGTTCAGTGAACTCGTTACTTTGGCCTCTGCTGCAGGGGGCAGCGTGACGTTTCAGAACCTGACTTTGGAGTCAAGCAAGGCATGGATTTTAAGCCCAGCTCTGCCGGCTGCTAGCTGTCGGTAATTTACTTCGCCTTTCCCTGCCTCAGTTTCCCCATCTGCAGAGGTACTGCACTTCATAGGTTTGCTGTGAGGATTCAGTCATAAAGCATGGACGAAGCCCGACGCCCCGAGTCACTGCTGGGGTTCCTCTCTTGGTGCAGCACGGGTCTCCCTCACTGGGAGGGGAGGGTGAGGAAGTCTTGTATTGGTTTCCCTAAACAGGGGGTTGATGCCTGGACTTGAGTTGGGCTCAAACCCTGTCTGAGAATGTTGGTGACCAAGCTTTCCCCATGCCAGAGTCACACAGGGCTTGTGATAAAAGCACAATGTGTTGGGCTGGGTTTCTGATTCAGTGCGTCTGGGGTAAAGCCCCAGAATTTTCAGTTCTAAAAAGTTCCCAGGAGATTTGAGAAACACCCGTTTAATTTTTCTAAATTTCCCTGATGATAAACATCATCTGAGATGCTTGGTTAAAAATACAGTTCCAGCCAGGCATGGTGGCTCACACCTGTAATCCCAGCACTTTGGGAGGCCAAGGCAGGAGGATCACTTGTATCCAGGAGTTCGAGACCAAACTGAGCAACACAGCAAGATCTCATCTCTACAAAAAATAAAAAATTAGCCAGGCATGGTGGTGCACTACTGTGGTCCCAGCTCCTTGGGAGGCTAAGGTGAGAGGATCGCTTGAGCCCAGGAGTTCACTGCCTGGGTGACAGAGATCTCGGCTCAAAAACAAAAATAAATGATTTGTAGGCCCTCCCTGGAGTATCTAATTCAGTAGGTTTGGGGTGGAGGCCAAGAATGTCAGTTTCTAACAGATACCCTGGATGAGTCTCATAATCGATTCATGGTTTAGTCATACAAGCACCTATAAAGCCTAAACCTTGTCACAACCCCTGGCCCAGGCCTAATCAGCTTCATCCCTCTACCTTGCAGGCAAGGAGGGGCCTGTCTCCTGGAGGAGACCCTGGAAATAGCACCTTTGTTTTCGCTGGAAAGGCCAGGTGGTCAAAGCCAAGGGAGAGCTGGCTTGTGATTTTCGTGTTGCCTTCCTTTCTGGAAGAATGTGCCCCAGGTGGCTGGTGCAGTGCTCATGGCAGACGTTCTTTAGTGTTTACACATTTATGGCTCTAGGGAGAAGTCAGGAGGGCTAGCACACACAGGTGCATTTTCTGATGGGACAGGCGAGGTCACAGAAAAGTGGATGGCAGGAGTTGCTCTCTGTCAGAATAACACTGTGAGAGAGAGAGGGCCGCTCCTAGGCTGGCGGTGAATACATGGGAAATTCTGCCTGTTCCTCTCCCTCCTGCCTCACCCCCTTTTCCCTGCAGAGGCAGCTCCTGAGCCATTGCCAAGCAGAATGCTAGTTTTAACATGGATTAAGTTGCCACCGCGTAAAACTTGCTGCATGATGTGCATGTTCTCCAGCTGCCTGCTCGGCAGGAGAGTGTTTGCACGGTTGTCAGGGAAGGGAACCTACGGGTGCGGCCCAGCAAGACAGAGGATGTCAGAGTCCTTCTGATTATGAGCGGGTTAATTTAAAAGTGAAGACTGTGGTTCGCCTTGCCCTTTGAAAACCACCCAGGAACGTCCAGTGGTTGCTGGCAGCAGCCTGCCTCAGTCATGATAGGGTCTGCTTGAATTCCTGGTTCTGCCCTTGTCAGGCTGCCTCTGGGCAGCCGGGACCTCGATCGAGACCTTCTTCCTAGTCTTGTCACCCTGACAGGTGGTTCTGGTAGAACCACCCAGGAGGGCACAGTGTGACACCTGGTGAGTCTCATAATTGATGGACCCTGGTGGGAATCCCAACATCGCCTTATGCAAATGATCCAACTTCCTTAGGCGTCAGTCTCATCATTTTAAAAAACAGGGCAGCTGAGTCCTAGAACAGCTGTGCGATTCAGTGAGCTACCCGTGAGAACCACCTTGTGCTACAGGCACGAGGTCAGGGCACCCTCCGTCTATCACTGTCACCCTCAAATCTGCCCCTCTCGACACAGCAGAGGGCTGTAGAGCACATTAAGTGGAGCATAAATCACATGCACATGCCCATTGGGTTTCTTTCCCATGTTAGACCTGTCAGTGTCTTAGTGGGAAGACAGCTGGGGGACAGATTCAGGGCAGGTGCTTTGAGTTGAGTATCTGGGTATAAACTGAGACAGAGACGGTTTTTGCTGGACACTCTTCTAACTGGAAGGGCCAGCACCTTCTGATGGCACTTTACCAGGGGACGGTCAGGGTGTAACCTCTGACACCTCTGAAAGTAGCATAACCCGGCCCTGGCTTTCACTGTGGCCCCTGGCACATTCCTGCTGTCTTGGCCACGCTTGGCCCTGTGAGGAGCATGGTGGTGACCCGGCACCTGCCCTTGGAGAGAGTGTGGCCCCGGGGAAGGCAGACTCGAATCAAACAATCTCTCAGGACAATGCATTCTCACCAGCACCAAAACAGATGCTGTCAGGAGGGAAAGGTAATCCTGATGACTAGATCTTCTGACCCCGTCTCTCCTGGGAGGCAGTGTTCTGGAAAATCACCCTCTCCCCAGAGGAAGGGATAATTTGGTTGTCTGTGTTGCATTTGTTTCTGGTATAATGATTCTCTGTGCTTAAGAAGTTTCCAGGCTAGAGTCCAGAGGGTCAGCCACACTGCAGGTTTCTCCCTCTGCACCCTTCCTCCAGAGATGCAGGTCCTCGGAGCCTCAAGGTACTAAATTTACACTGCCAAGTGTTGGGTGAGATGCACAGGACCTAGACAGACCCAGAGACTGCCCAGTCCTGTGAAAATGATGGACTGGAATGGTGTTGGCAACCCCCCTGCCGGCTTTCTCTGTGTCCTTCACGAAGAGAGGGTGGCCTGTCTGGGAGCTGCAGCAGCAAGCAGCAAGGTCTGTGGGAGGTGGGCTGGGTTTGCAGCTGATGGACAGAGGTAAGGGTTGTTTTCTGTGCTCCCATGGTCCTTGAACTGTTGTGAAACCAGCTGTTGTGACACTAACAGCTGTGAGCGGGCCTCACTGTCATCTCAGGGCATCTATTCAGTGCCTACATTGTGCCTGTGCAGCCATCCTCATGACATGGCACAGGGCGAGATAGACCTGTGCTGAGGACCCCTGCCAGTGAGCTGCAGCGTGACCCCACCCTGCTGCCAACTGCTGGGCAGCCTTGCACAGGCCCGGCTGCTCAGCTGGGAAGGAGGAACCAGGGGGCTTTCCCTTGGCCCAGCGAAGATTTAAAGTGGGCATAGATGCGTCCTTAGCCTTATTTTATGTTCAAACAATGTCGAATGACATGCACTAGGTGACATATCATTGTTCATCAATAAGAAAGTAAATTAATGAAAACACAAACGTAAGTCAAAAACAATACCAGTAAAGGTAATGCTGAAAACTAATCAAAATCCAGATGCCAAGTTTTCTGTAGCCCAGATTCTTAGGTTTGCCCACCTTAGACCTCCTGCCCTCCACCCACTGTGCCTGTATTCTGTGCTTTAGCATGGCATGCGTACACCTTTCCTTCCCTTGAGAATAAGGAGCTTTTGTTATTTTATTTTTATCGTGTGTGTGTGTGTGTGTGTGTGTGTGTGTGTGTGTGTGTAGAGACAGTGTCTCACTATGTTAGCCCAGGATGGTCTCAAACTCCTGGGCTCAAATGATCCACCTGCCTCAGCCTCCCACAGTGCTGGGATCACAGATGCCAGAGCCACTGGGCCCAGCTGAGCATAGGGTCTTTCCTGTGTCACCTCTGTGTTTCCTACAACGACTAGCAAGTGCATTGTAAGGAGAAGATAGTCAAATAAGCTGTATTCAGGTGAAGGAACCGGTGAAGCCGGGTTCACTGCCCTGCACTCCTTGCACTAAGCAGCCAGCTCTTTTTACTGCTGTGTCCACTGGCTGAGCCGTAGGTGCTCAGAAATGTTCGCCGGGTGAGTGAATGAACGTGTCACTGAGCAAACTCAGAGCACAAATACTCAACCCACAGTCACACAGCCAGCCAGGAGCAGAGCTGGAGTGGCAGAGTGGGGAATTAGCCAACTGAAAAGAGGGGGTACAGCCCACAAGACTGCTCCACTTCTGACCCCAGTGGCGGATTCCGGAGTCTCCTAGAATCACCTGCAGGTTTGATAATTTGCTAGGACTCACAGAGCTCACTGAAAGTGTTGTACTCATGGTGTGGCTCATTACAGGGAAAGGGCACAGATGCCAGTGGGCCAAGGGAGGAAGGACACGGGGTGAGTCCAGGAAAGATCCAGACTCAGCTTCCACTGTGCTCACCGTGGGGCCGGGATGGCCGTACTCTCGTTACCCACGTGTGACGATACGCCAGGAGTGTTGCTCCCCTGAGACTCCGTGTTTGGGGTTTTTATTACACAGGCAATGACTGATTGATTGATTGTCCACATGCTTGATCTCAGTCTCCGAGTCACTGGATACCGTACGACCCAAAGCCTCACCCTAAGCAACTAGACTGTGCAACATGACCCAAGGCCCCTGGCAGATGGCAATAGCCCTGTAGGCAAGTCCCAGGCGTGTCTAGGTTACCTTCTTGAAGCCAAGGACAAGGGCTGGGGTCCTCTGTTTGGAAAGGCGAGATTTTTCACCTGGCAGTGATGGCCCTGGCAGTGGCCCTCAATGCCCATTGTAGTGCATTCACTGGCTGGCCCTCTCACACACAAGTGGGCTGTGGGCAACCCTGCCTGGGCAGAGAGCGGAAATACCCTTGCTGGAGGTTGGGGCAGATGCCCCCTCCGTGCCTGATGCTTCTTGGATTTGGGGCTCTATGGGGCCAGAGGTTGGGCCATGGCTTTACTGTGAAAGCCGGATTTCCCTGGGTCTCACTGCAGGCAAGGCCTCTTCTGAGAAAGCTGCTTTGGGGATTATCGGACCGTGAAACACTCAGAGACATCTCCATTTGTGCAGCGACGCTGGGGTTTTGCCTGTATTGCAGCCCTGCAGGTTGCAGGGGCCCAGTTTTGTCCCTGTCCTGCCTCCCTCTGCAGGGAGGGCTGCGACACACGGCTGCGGGGGGTTTGGGCGGTGTCTGTGGTGGCACCTGCTGCTTCCTGTGTCGGCCTCACTCGGCTGTGGCTGCGAGAGGAGTGCAGTAGCCGGCCAGTGCGACCACCCTGGGGTTGCAGGTTTGTCTCCACCCTTTCCCCGTAGCTGTCCTGTGGCTTTGCAGTGAGTGTGCCCTTGCCACACACGGGCCTTGATCGCCAGCCAGTTCAGTCCAGGCCTTTCACGCCCCCCCTACCCCCATGACGCCCACAGCGCTCCTGAGAGGCTTCTGACCTACCGCTGTCACGTAGAATTGAGTTCCTCTAACCAGACAGCAGGTCAGCACAAGAGAAGGCTTTCCATTCTCAATTCCCAGAATCATGGGTTTATATCAGAACCAGTCCACTGCCCTGCTTGCACCCTCACGACCCTCTGTGAAACCCAAACCAGGGATCTCAGTGTTTGCTGGGTTGAAGCACCCTGAGGGATGGGGCTGCCCCTTGATGAGCGGTTATGGTCAGGAACTTCCATGGGCTCCCTAAGGAGCTGTTCTGCATGCTCCCCTCCGAGAGCAGAGGCTAGGCCAGACCCACAGGCAGCCCTCGGGGGTCCCCTCCCTGCCCCATCCACCTGCAGAGAAGGGCTCAAGGTCAGTGAGCAGGAGCATTCTTCCCTTTGTCCCTTTAGGTGGGCTTGGGTAGGTGGCTCCTCGTGCCCAGGTACCCTGTCCTGCTGATGGCACTTCTCCCTGCGCTCCCCGCCTGCTCAGCAGGCACTTTGCCTGGAACGCATTGCTTCTGATGGTGGCCCTTCCCCTTCCCCTTCTTAGTTTTCCTCCATTCCCTCACTCTGGCTCTGTGTATTTCCTCACAGCAGTTCCGAGTCTGAGATGGAGGAGGAGGAAGAGGAGGAGGAGGAGGAGCCTCACCTGCCCCCCTCTGACCTGGGTGGTGTTCCGTGGAAGGAGGCTGTGCGGATCCATGCCCTTCTGAAAGGGAAGAGTGAAGAGGAGCTGGAGGCTTCAAAGAGCTTTGGGCCTGGGAATGAAGAGGAGGAGGAGGAAGACTATGAAGAGGAGGAGGAGGAAGAGGAGGAGGACTATGAGGAGGAGGAGGAGGAGTCCAGTGAAGGTCAGAACAAAACCTCAGCTCCTAACTGTGCCCCACCCCACAAAGTTCCACGCGTGAGTGTAACAAGTTTCTGGGACTGATATCACATGGATGTACCACCTGCACAGCCCAGGGACCACCCTCCTGGCCTTAGACATGGGGAGCAGAGGGGAGGACACAGCGACCCTGCACAGCCCAGCAACCACCCTCCTGGCCTTAGACATGGGGGGCAGAGGGGAGGACACCACGGCCCTGCACAGCTCAGGGACCACCCTCCTGACCTTAGACATGGCGGCAGAGGGGAGGACACCACAGCATCGAGTAGGCCGTTGACAGTGGAGCTAATGTCCCTCGTGCACATTGGTTTGAGAGATTGGAAGTGGAAGGCGGAGAGCTAATCCAAGGACTTCATCCAAGTTAGGTCACTCATTCTTGTCTCCTCCTCGTTTTCTCTTTTTTCCCTTTAGTTTCCTTTGAAGAAATTTATTTTAATTAAGAAAGGGAATTTAGCTTTCTAGACGATTCCCTGTCTCCTAGTCTAGGGTTTCGGAGGTGGCTATGAGCTTAGTGCCCGCTGGACAGGGTTCAGTTAATGGCACACAGGGCAGCACACAGTTTTGGTGCCAGTGTCCTGAAGCAAGGCTCATAGGCTCAGGGGCCAGCCACTCTGGCTGGTTCTGAAATATTCTCTTGCCTTGGACTTGAGATTTTTCAATCCTGTCCCTGTCTCTGGCTGTGTGTGGCCTCAAGTGAGAGGAAGGACTTGCTGGACTTATGTGGGAGGAAGGCCATTCTCTCCTTCCTCCGGCAGCACAGAAGTCTGCTGGGTGGTAAAGACAGAGCTGGGGCAGGCAGGGACCTGAGTCCCCGAAAGACAGGTGTGGAATGAGCAGGAAGAAGATGGCCTTTAATTTCTGAGAACCAGTGGCTCCCTGCAGAGTCAGAGTTCAGGTTGAGTTCTCCGCGGCCCTAGGCCCCAGAGAGCTGGCCGGGGCTGCCCCTCGGCTCTTGTGCTCATCTCTGCTTCTCCTGGAGCGTGTGTGCTTGCTGCCCAGTCCCGTCCTGGGGTCTGTTTTCTCTTGCACACAGGCCCGAGCCCTTCACTGTCAGGGTCACATTCCTGAGCCAGTCCCCTGGGAGCTGTGCTGCTCTGGGATGCTGACCCCAGTGAGGCGGGTTGGGCCAGAAGGAAGGGCACCCTTGGGCGTCCGCCTGAGCATCAGGGTCAGGGACTTCCTTGGGCTCCCTAAAGAGCTGCCCTCCCTGTACTCTGCTCTTCCCTGCGGAGGCATAGGCTGGGCAGGACCCACGGTTGGCCCTTGGTGGCCCACACTCCACACGCCATCCGCCATAGGAGAAATGGGGTCTGTGAACCCGGATCCAGGACACGGTGTTTTGTTTGCACTGTTCCAGACAGCGTTGTCTACATCTGATGATGATCACTTGGTGGCTTTGAGCTCCGGCACAGCGTAGGGTCAAAGTGCATTCCCTTTTCAGGAGGGTTGACCCAGCTATCCTTCACACAGACTTAATTTCCTGGACTTAGACCTAACGTCAAGACTAAACCTGTAGGAAATGGGCTACAAACACATACTGACAAATTCAGCCAAACCCCAGGAGTCCAGGCGGGAGCCTGTGTCCCTAGCCCAGATGTGTGTCTGATGGGCAGCTGACCTGGGTGCCTGTGTGGGCAGTGGCAGGACTTCAGTCTTCCCTTCCCTCCCCACCCCCTCCCCCTATGGGATTCCACAGCCAGACACTGTGTGGGTGTCTGGCTCCCCCTGCTGTAGAAGGGGATTACTGCCCCGGGACACAGCTCCTGCAAGGCCGGTGGCACCAGGCACCTCCCACAGGAAGAAGATTGGGGAACATTTAAAGGTACCCACTTTGCCCCCTGCCCACCTTCTACCCCAGCTCCCTGGCAGCCATCGAAAATTTGCCTCCAAGAGCAGGCCTCACAGACAAATGGAACTGTGCTGACGAGCTCTGTGTACATCTCACTGGGCTCCTCTCCCTGGGCCCAGCCGGCCAGACAGGTGCAAAGTAGCATATGAGTCAGAAGAGAGGCTCAGGGGAGTCGGAGAAGAATCCAGAAGTGGCCGCATGGAATAAGGCCCCCTCTATGCCCCACGTGTTTTGCTGCAAGTTCCTCATCTCCCGCCAACACTTGACTACTTCTCTGATGCAGGAAACCTCCTGTCACCAGCGCAGGTGCCTTTAACATTTCTCTGAGAGAGGTGGAAATGCTGGCTTGTGCTGTCAGTAAGTCCCTAAAGCTGCGTGTGTCAGCAGAACTCTGAGAGAAGAATGCCTCTCTTCTGCTTGTTGCTGAGAAGGTAGACAGAGGCCCTGCAGTTCTCCTTGACTTACCTTCCTCCATCCTGCAAACATCCAGGCTGTTAGGTGACTTTGCTCTGATTCAGTCCCACCTAGCACCATAAAGAAAGGCAAAACGACCTTAGAAAAAGTCCACAAATTCTATAGAGACCAGCAGCTCCAGCAAGGGGCTAATACCCCAGGTCCAACAGAGCACAGGGCCAGCATCGCACTGGGTGGTCTTCCTGGTCCTTTCTGCCCATTTCACAATCTATGTCGCTTGAAGAGGCTGTCACAGTGAGTGAAGCCAAGGCCAGCTTGTTCAGTTAGACTCTGAGAGGAGGCACGCCACCCATTCCAAGATGGAAGCTGGCTCCTGGCAGGAATGCAAGTCCTTCAGATCAGGTGTCCCCCGCTCGTGCTGCCTGAACAGCCACCCTCCCTTCCCAGTTGCTGGCTGTCCCTTTATCTTAACCCAACTATGTGGCATGGTCCAAGCACTAAGTGCAGGGCTCCTACAGGGCAGGGATCCAGAGTGGCCACCGGTGAGTTTCCGTTTAGCTGAGAAACCAGGTCTTGTTTCCAGAGGGAGGTGATAAGCAGGGCACCACATGGAGCTTTCAGGAAAGGGCTTTGACCTCAGAGAGGTGTCAGTCTCATTCTTACCCGAGAACTCCCAAAGGTTTGGAAATGTACAGGAAATAGCTCTGCTTCCCTCCCAGCCATCACCTCCCCTGGGTCCACCCTCCGCTGGGATCTGTGTCCTTGCCTCAGACCCAGCATGAGGCCCGCTAAGGGAGGGGGACTTTTTCTCTCCAGCAGCAGCTTCAGCTGCAGAAGTCGCAAACCAAGTTTCGGCAGAGTCTACCTCTGCCCTGTGTGAGTCGGCCAGCTCATGGCAGAATGACACAATCTCTTCCCACCTCTCTCGCCACCTGGCCATCAGCTGGGCAGGTGGTGGTGGGCACCTTGCTGTGTGACCAGCAGAGGGGCAGGATAGTGCATCCCTGGGGTCTCGCACTGCTAGGGACAAAGCAGGTCCTTGTGATGCCCGGGGGCTGGGCCTGCAGAAGCAGGCTGGAATCCGCTCTTTTTCCACGTTGGCACATGGGTCCCCTGAATGCAGCTTAGGATGAAAGGAGCCTCAGAAAAGAATGTGTGATTCTCTTCACTGAATTTAATGTACACATATGGCTGGAAATGACCAGGTCACACTGAATGAGAAGGACTGTGCGTGTGTGTGTACATGTGCATATTTGTTCTTAATTTTTACTTCTTTCTGATTCATACTGATCTGGCCAATGCTATAACTTCTCTTTCTGTTTCCTTTTGCACGCTATTTCATCCCCTCCTTCCCCACCTCATCTTCTCCACCCCTTGACCCTGGGACAATAGCCGGGAACCAGAGGCTCCAGCAGGTCATGCGCACGGCGGATCCTCTGGAGATCCAGGCCGACGTGCACTGGACTCATATCCGTGAGAGGGAGGAGGAAGAGAGGATGGCGCCGGCCTCCGAGTCCTCTGCTTCCAGAGGTAACCACTCCCAGCTCCCGGCCGCAGTGCCCGAGCACCGCCCACCTGCCACCTCTGTCGCTACAGGCGGCCTTTCTGTCAGGCAGAGCCCCCATGAGATCACACACAGGAGCCATGACGCACCCCTCTTTGCTGCTGTCAGTTGTGACCCCTGTACTTTCATCTGAGGATATGTAAAGTTCTCTGTGGATTAAGAGGTTATAGATTCTTTCTCCATTGTTGCAGAATGGTCAAATGAAACTGATCTTGGGTAAACCAAGAATTTTGCTATCTTTCTTCCATGTTTCTGGTCATGGCTGCCCTTTCCCCACTTTGTAAAACATTCTGGTACTTTCCTCACAGAGTGTGTCTGGACATGAATGTGTGTTGGCAGGAAGGGGGCGGGAGCAGCATGTCTTGAAGTGAAGTGATGTCTTGGAAAGTGAAGTCTATCCAGGAGGCCTCCACAGTAGCGTGGTCTCCAGCCCCAGGCTTGGGTGAGACGGTCTGCGCCACACAGTAGGATGAAGATGCACCTTATGCTGGCTTCTTTTTTAATAAAGGAATAGCAGCAAGAGAACACCCATGGAGACCACTGAGGGACGTGGCGACTGCTGTGCCATCTTCCAAACACCCACCCTCGGTGTCCCTGACCTCTGCTGTTACTCTTATGGGTTCACATTTTCATTCGGTGCCGGTCATGGGCCATTCACCCTGCCAGGCTCTGGGCATACAAAAGGGGCGTTTTCTGCCATCATGAAACAGCATTTAATAAGATGTTTGTTCCTCCCTGGCCCCAAAACTTCACCTATAGGCAAGACCAACCTCCATGTCCAGGTTGCGGCGGCACTGTGAACACCTGCAGCGTCGGGCTGGCCTGCGAGCTCGGGAGCACTCTGCAGCCCTGGGCCAGCTCTGCCTTGGGTTCTCTCCCCTTCCCTCCTCATCCTGATTCTCTATCACACAGGCCGACAGCAGGGCTCGCGCCCCTTGTTGGTGCCAGGCGGGCCTCTGTCCTGAACACTGCCTCAGTTTCTCTTCTGTTCGGGATTTTAAGGATGATCTTGGCTCTCCTCATTGGGAATGCGTATTGCTGTGTAACATTGTATTTGTCGTCTGTTTTAAATTCAGTGCCCGACCTTCCCTCCATACGCCGCGCGGCGGTGCAGGCCTGGCTGGAGACAGTCTCTGGAGGTAGTCTGGTGATGTTCATTCTCTCCCCACTCACCGTAACCTCTCTCTAGGCGGCTCTGCTGGTACCTTAACACTAGACTCCTGGGCCTGTCGCTAGTGCATGCCAGGGCGCCGGAGGCGGGCGGGGGTACCTGCATGCCTTGCAGACAGCCCGCCCTTGCATGGATCAGATGCACACCCCTCCTTCAGGGCAGCCCAGAGGGAAGCAGGAGGGCAGGCAGGTTTTTAATGATAGAGCTGGGTAAAAAGGCCAAAGCTGAAAGAACATTTTTGGTACTGAGATTTTTATAAAGTGTGTTGACATTGAGGTGGGTAGCGATTGAGTGTGAAAGGGGAGGAATCCAAAGATACTTCACATGGCTACCGAGATATCAGAGAGGGAGACAGTCAAAGCTGGGGGATATGGGAGGGCAACAGTGAGAGGAAGGAGCAAAGGAGGGGTAGGTGTTGGTCAGCTGAAGGTGAGGACAGGCTGGGTGTGACCACGGATGACACCAGCCACATCCAGCTTGAGCTGCAGGCATCTCTTCAAGTACAAGAGATTATTGAGCAGCCTGTGTTGTCCTTCCTAAATTTTTCTGGAAGTGTGTGTTTCTCACTGAGGGGCTGTTGGCATCTGGGGCAGGACAACTCTTTCCCTTTAGCATTCTTGGCCTCCACCCTCCATGAAGACATCCAGAATCCCCCCACGAGTTGTCAGACACTGCTAGAGGAAGGACAGTGTTGCCCCCAACAGCACCGCTGTCCTAGTGGTCACTTCTGGGATGTACACATGCCAGCTCGTGGGGCTTCCCCAACTGGTCCCTGAGTCCTCCCGGCAGTGGGAGAAATGCACATGCACATGGCCGCAGGGAAGGGCCACTGCTCTGTGCACTTCTCAGCCGGCCCCTCTTCTAGACAGCGTAGGTCCCTAGGGCTGTGGGGTAAGAGCCTCCCAGCCGGCAGCTGAAGGGAAGCAAGAACTGAGTGGGTCAGTGGCTCCTGGCTTTCCTAGTGTGTGGCTCATCAACCTGCGTGGCAGCTGTTAGCACCCTGCACTCCATCTTAACCTGAATTTCACCCCAAGATCCACCCTTCAAGCTGCGTCTTTCAACACTGCTGCTGCGTTGATATTTCTCACCTGTTTATTTGATCTTTGTGACGATTGTTCCTTTCAAGGTACTAATAAGAGTATAGACTTCTCACCCCCCCCCCGACTCTACCACAGGTGTGTCTTAGTGGAAAATCTATAGGAGAGCCACGTGAAGGACCAAGGCACCAGGACGGGATCGGGCTAACGCAGGGTGCTTTGGATGTTGCCCGGCTGGGAGGCCTGCGTGGGTCTCCTTGGTGCTGGCATCCAGTTCACTCGCCAGCGAGAGTATAGAGTTGCCATCTTGATGCCTGGGCACCCAGAATCACCCCAACAAACCTGTCAGGCATGATGGCCCTCTCCATGGGATGGGCCAGATTCTGTCCCCAGCGGGGCTTTTATTCCACCAGCCTTCTCAGAATTGCTGTAGTGCAGCGTGAATTCTTCTGTCTATGCCTCAGAAGTCCCCCTCCCTGCTGTTTGGTGAAGTGTCTTGAGTGGCCAAAAGCAGTGTTTTCACACAGGCTTTAACCAATAGAAATACTTGAGGCGTTTCGCCACTGCTTCCCCTGCAGGTGGCGCTGCCATAGGATAGCATTTGGCACGGCCAGCTCCGTGGGCCGCTCTGTTATCTCAGGGAGACGCATGGCCCTGTCAGCTGGGCCAGGAACTCACCCATCTCCCCATGACGTGGGCCCTCTGTTCCCTTCCAAACCTGTTTCATTCAGTTCTTCAAAAACTAGATTTGAACCCACATCTTACAAGTTGTGCATAAAAGATAAACATACAGCTTAAGGAATTATTAAAGAAACAAAACCTTACAGCCAGGCATGGTGGCCCATGCCTGTAATCCCAGCACTTTGGGAGGCTGAGGTGGGCGGATCACGAGGTCAAGACCATCCTGGCCAACATGGTGAAACCCCATCTCTACTAAAAAAAAAATTAGCTGGGTGTAGTGGTGCATGCCTGTAATCCCAGCTACTAGGGAGGCTGAGGCACAAGAATTGCTTGAACCTGGGAGGCAGAGGTTGCAGTGAGCCAAGATCGGGCCATTGCACTCCAGCCTGGGCAACAGAGCAAGACTCCATCTCAAAAAGAAAAAAAAAACAACAGCTCACGTAACTGCCACCCTGGTCAAGAAATAAAATGTTCTGGCATCTTCTAAGTGCCTGGCCTGTGGAGAGAAGATGCTGCTTCCTAGCTGTGCCCTCCCCTTTCCACACAGCTTTTGAAGAAATCTACCTAACCAGGCGCCGCCAGCTCCCTGCTCCAGCCTGGGGCTTTGATATGCAGGCTCTTGTATGTGGTCCTCAGAGCATAACTCCATTCTCCTGAAGTTAAAACTGTTAGGAGTAATTTGAGGTTGGCTGGGCTTGAACCCTAGGAGGGCCCTCAGACCCCTGGCAGTGGTCCTGTGGGTCTCAGGTGGCGCGGGTCTCATGGTGTCCTCAGAGCAGAGCGTGCCGCCCTCTTCCTGCTGCTGCAAGTTCTGAGTGTGGGAGGTGGGGCAGGGTGTGTGTGTGCTTAGGAGCTGGCTCCTGGGGAAGGGAAGTTGTCGAGGGCTTTACCTCATTTTGCAGCCCTGAAGGGCCACTTGGGGTCCAGAGGATGAACTTTACATACCCTCAGCCCCCCATGCTCTCACAAAGTATTAGTATTTCTCTAAACCATCCCAAGGGAAGCTCATCTGGTGCCAATGCACACAGTGCTGTGAACAACCTCCTCAGCTGACTGGACCTTGGCTTTCTCACTGAAAGGGAGGAATTAGAAACAGTCCCTCTAATTATATTGCAGGCTGAGTGTTTCTTATGCGAAATATTTGAGACCAGAAGTGTTTTGGATTTCAAATTTTTTTCAGATCTCTCATAATGAGAGATCTTGGGAACAGGACCCAAGTCTAAACACGAAATTTATTTATGTGTCATGTACACCTCATACACGTAGCCTGAGCATAATTTTATACAATATTTTTAATAATTTTGTGCATGAAACAAAGTTTTGGCTGTGACTGTCACCATATGAGGTCTGCTGTGGAATTTTCCACTTGGCTTCTTGTCAGCACTGAGAAAATTTCAGATTTTGGAGCATTTTGGATTTTCAGATTCGGGATGCTCGCCCTGCATTATGAGGGCTGAGTGACCCACAGGGTGTGAGGCGGATGGCATGGTGCCTGACATGGCCAGGCTTTGGCAGGTGCTGCCAGGCTCAGACCCAGAGAAACAGCGTTTCCCCTTCCACCCTCCTCAGCTGAGGCTCCTATAGCAACCTTTGGGGGAAGATGAACAGTCCGCACCTTCAGCTGCTCTTCTCTTCCCACTTGGCCCCTAGCATTGAGAAATGCCAACTTCCTATGTTTGGGGGCCCCAGGCCCCCCCAGCACTCATGCTGTGTGTGGAGAGCTCCCTGGGCCTGGCACCATCTCCCCTGTCCTGGGGCCTGCATGGCACGGTCCTGAGAAAGGCAGTACCTCTCGCCCCCATGAAGATGCAACCTGTCTGTCTGCCTTTCCCTCCTTCCTTTGAACCTTTCTGTTTTGCAGCCCCGTTGGATGAGAATGACCTAGAGGAAGATGTGGACTCGGAACCAGCCGAGATAGAAGGGGAGGCAGCAGAGGATGAGGACCCAGGGGACACTGGTGCTGAGCTGGATGATGGTAGGGGTCCGCCTTCCCCACCCCCATGGTGGGAGCTCAGGGAAGACGAAGGAAATATGCTTTCCAGCAAAATCAAGCTCAGCGAGGCCACCATTGGGCCTACTGGTTCCCTCTTGGCTCCACCATGACTGGAATGTATCTCATTCCACACAACCACCACCCACCCACAAGCACCAGGCAACTCGTCCAGCTGCAGCTGGGCGCCTGAGCCACACTGTGGCTTCACACAAGGCCTTTAATCCAGCAGACTGGCTCCCAAAGCTAGATACCTGGGCGTGTGTTCTATATCACAGTCTGGTTATTGGGGGGCTGAGGGGGTTGGGGCGAGGCTGAGAGGAATGAGAAGAGCCTGAGCCTGTGTGGGGTGCAGGCCCCAGCTGTGGACTTGGGTGACAGTCGGGGCTGCTGAGAGGATGAGGTGGATAGAAGGGCCGTGGGGCCAGGCCTGCACTCCACAGGCACACCCTGACGTTCTGTCATGGTCCGTTATGTGTCACCGTTGCTGTGTTTAAAAAGAAACAGAGCCCCACAGGCTTTGATGCGGCCCCATGTTCCAAAGGCAGGAGGGTGCTCTTGGCCGGACCCCTCAGGCAGGGTGGTCCAGTAGGCAGATCCGTCCCTGCATTAGAAGGGCTACCTGGCCTGCACCTGAGCAGTTGTATTGCAGATGAGCAAGTGGTGGGCCAGCTCTCAGGTAGAAAAGAAGCCAGCCTCACTTAGGGTATGCCCCTGCTTCTGCCCTGCCCTCTGCCAGATCAGCACTGGGCCGACAGCCCGTCGGAGGGCGACAGAGAGCTGCATTTGCAGCACCCGGCCAACAGGGAGGAGCCGGAGCTGAGGGTGCCAGAAGATGAGGAGAAGCCCATCTCACCGAAGCAACATGAGAGAGGTGAGCCTGTAGGTGATGGGAGAAACAGCTTTCAGCATTCCTGTAAGAGCCATGTACGCACGAGAGTGGCTCAGGGGCCAGCCATTCCAGAGCAGAGTGGCAGTGCACACCGGCCTCCGAGGTGCAGGCAGCTCCTCGCCTCTCCTCCTCCATCCGCCCTCTGAGACGCAGGCAGCTCCTCGCCTCTCCATCCGCCCTCCCTGTGCCACAGGCTGCTGCAGATGCTTTGGCCAACGGCCCCTTCCTTGCATGGTTTGGGTCTGGGAGAAGGTAGAAAGTACGTCCTGAAGCTCTGCGTGCAGAGCCTGCACGTGAAGGAAGCCCACGCGCTGACCTGGTGTTGACAGGAGCACCTGCAAGAGTGCCGGGCAGCCCCGGGAAGACGGTGCCGGGATCCTAACCCTGGAGAGAACGTGTGCTTTCCGAAAGAGCCAGAAGCAGACTCAGCGACTCGCCTTCTGCCTTCCTCTCCACCCTCTGGGGCTGGCTGAAACGGGTGCCTTCTGAGCACGTGGGGGTTTCCTCTTATAAGTCCATGCGTTCATTCTTTTCAGGTCCCTCCCAAGCCACCAGCCCCATCCGGTCTCCTCAGGAATCAGCTGTTCTATTCACTCCAGTCCACAGCCCCTCAACAGAGGTAAGGGTTTGGGGCTCGCTGTGAGTTGCAGAGAACTGATGGGACCCCAGGGACACACATTAACTTCCCTGTTTCAGGGCCCATGGTGTGAGCCCCATCACGACTGGGGCTAACATAGCCTGCTGGCCTCCTCATTCTGAGGAGGATGGAAAACTTTGATGACAGGAGTGGCCTTGGGGTTCCAGCTCAGGACTCTGGGGGATGAGGCCGTCTGGGTAGCACCTACTAACTCGGCCTCACTCTGATCCCAAACCTGACTCGTCTATCCTGTGTCACTGTATTAGGTCCACATGCCACATACCATATGTTTAATTTAAACATAAATTTATTTAAAATTAATAATATAATTATATATTATAATTAATAAATTTGTAATAGATTTATTAAAAATTGTTTTAATATAAATCAAATTAAAACAAATTTGTTTTATTAATATATAATAAATTTATTAAAATTAGTATGATTGATTATAATTTGTTCATAGTATAATGATTAATATGAACATAAAGTTTTATTAAATTTATGGTTAAAAATAAATTTATGTTTAAATTAAAGCAATAATATTGATGGGATCATTCGTTTGATATGACAAATACGTTTTTAACATTATGTTAAAATAAATGTCTAGCCATTGAACTGTGCAGTGTCCACACAGCTTGTGGTGCATGAACCACACGGAGAAGGCTGTGAAGCCAACTGTGACAGAAGGTCCTGTGGGGCATGGTTTGGGAAATACTGTCTAGAGGCCACATCAGGGAGAAAGCTGGAGTAAAGGCCTGCATCTGCTTGATTTGGTCGTTGGGATTCTAGGAATCATGCAGCTATTCAGCGATTTTTTTTTTTTTTTTTTTTGAGACAGGGTCTCATTCTGTTTCCCAGGCTGGCATGGGCAGCAGTTCAGTGGCATGATCACAGCTCACTGCAGCCTCCATCTCCTGGGCTCAATTGATCCTCCTGCCTCAGCCTCTCAAAGTGCTGGGATTACAGCCATGAGCCACTGCACCTGACTTGTTCACTGATGTTATCTGTGAAATGGGGAGGCTTTGTTTGAGACACTTGGATGGGGTGATATAAGGGCTGGTGCAGGCATTGTTGCACATCTTTGAAGTTCCCGGGGAGGATGATTTGACCATAATGCACTGTGATAGGTAGCTATTGTAAGTCTTCTTAAAGTCCTTGCCCCTCTGTATGTTCGTCAGAGATCTGGGTGCTCTGGGGCCTCCTGGAGGGTGAGAACTGCAGTCATCTGTGTCCTTATGGCCAGTATTCCTGAGTGGACAAGGATTATAGGATGTATTTGAGATGAACTAAACCCTGGAAACCCAGTTTGTCTAAACTGAGCAGAGTGGTTTGAAACATTGAACAACTGGAGCAGAAAGTGAGAAGGGTTCTCCTGAGCTGTTCTAATAACAGCTGGGAGGACAGGGGGAATTCTTGCAGCAGGCACTTTGAGCGAGAAGGCTGCCCGAGGATGCTGCTGGCTGTGGAAGTCCTCACCTTCTCAGCAGCTTCTTTCTTCCTTCTCTGTAGGGGTCCCAACTCCCACCTGTTCCTGCCGCCACCCAGGAGAAACCACCTGAGGAGCGCTTTTTCCCTGAGCCTTTGCTTCCGAAAGAGAAGCCCAAAGCTGATGCGCCCTCAGATCCGAGAGCTGTGCACTCTCCCATCCGATCGCAGCCAGTGGCCCTGCCGGAAGCCAGGGCTCCTGCCTCACCAGGGAGCCCGCAGCCCCGGCCACCCCTGGCGGCCTCCACACCCCCACCCAGCCCGCTCCCCATCTGCTCCCAGCCCCAGCCTTCCACCGAGGCCACCGTCCCATCCCCTACCCAGTCCCCCATTCGCTTCCAGCCTGTCCCAGCCAAAGCATCCACCCCACTGGCCCCTCTCCCTGTCCAAAGCCAAGGTGACCCCAAGGACAGACTGGGCAGCCCCCTTGCTGTGGACGAGGCCCTCAGACGGAGCGACCTGGTAGAGGAGTTCTGGATGAAGAGCGCGGAGATCCGCCGCAGCCTGGGGCTCACACCTGTGGATCGCAGCAAGGGGCCCCAGCCCAGCTTCCCCACACCTGCCTTCAGGCCAGTGTCCCTCAAGTCCTATTCCGTTGAAAAGTCCCCCCAGGATGAGGGACTCCACCTCCTCAAGCCTCTGCCTGTCCCCAAAAGAACGGGCCTGCCAAAGCTGGAGGGTGAGCTCCTGTCCCTGCCAACACCCAGGTCCCCATCTGACAGGGAGCTACGCAGTGCGCAGGAGGACCGCAGAGAGCTGTCCAGCAGCTCTGGCCTGGGCCTGCATGGGAGCTCCTCCAACATGAAGACACTGGGCAGCCAGAGCTTCAACACCTCAGACTCCACCATGCTCACACCCCCATCCAGCCCGCCCCCACCCCCGCCCCCGGGTGAGGCGCCCGCCACCCTGCGGAGGAAGCTCAGGGAGGCTGAACCCAACGCCTCGGTAGTCCCACCGCCCTCGCCCGCCACATGGATGCGGCCCCCCCGGGAGCCCGCCCAGCCCCCCAGAGAGGAAGTGCGGAAATCTTTCGTGGAGAGCGTGGAGGAGATCCCCTTCGCTGACGATGTGGAAGACACCTATGATGACAAGACCGAGGACTTGAGCCTGCAGGAGAAGTTCTTCACACCCCCCTCCTGCTGGCCGCACCCTGAGAAGCCTCCCCACCCATCCATGACCAAGGAGAACGGGAGGCTGCCTGCTCTGGAGGGGGCACTGCAGCCACAGAAGAAGGGGCTGCCCTTGGTCTCCGCCGAAGCCAGGGAGCTGGCCGAGGAGCGCATGCGAGCTAGGGAGAAGTCCGTGAAGAGCCAGGCGCTGCGGGACGCCATGGCCAGGCAGCTGAGCAGGATGCAGCAGATGGAGCTGGCCACGGGCGCCCCCAGGCCACGCAAGACATCCTCGGCACCCTCCCAGGGCAAGGAGCGCCGACCCGACTCCCCCACCCGCCCCACTCTCAGGGGCTCTGAGGAGCCCACCCTGAAGCATGAAGCCACCAGCGAGGAGGTCCTCTCCCCGCCATCAGACTCAGGGGGCCCAGATGGCTCTTTCACTTCATCTGAGGGCTCCAGTGGGAAGAGCAAGAAGAGGTCGTCACTCTTCTCCCCCCGCAGAAATAAGAAAGAGAAGAAGTCCAAAGGCGAGACCCGGCCCCCAGAAAAGCCCAGCCCCAGCCTCCCGGAGGAAGCTGCCACCAAACCCAAGTCCCTGTGGAAGTCGGTCTTCTCCGGGTACAAGAAAGACAAGAAGAAGAAGGCCGATGACAAGTCCTGCCCCAGCACCCCCTCCAGCGGGGCCACAGTGGATTCCGGCAAGCACAGGGCGCTGCCCGTCGTGAGGGCAGGTGTGTGGGTGTCGGGCGCGTGTGCGGGCGGAGCGGGAGGAGTGCACGTGGGTTCTCAGGATCCATGCTTACGCACTGCCCCCAGAGGCTTCCTCGGGAGCCATGCTGACCTAGAGAAGGGACCGAACCATGGGTTCACAGGGCAGAGTCTGCTTAGTAACAGAATTCTCAAAGCCAGCTTGAAACTGGATCAGGAAGACTGAAAGTTTGTGCCCTTCTAAAGTCATATGACACCAAAGGGGTCCACTCATGCACAGGGCAGAGGGCAGTGCTGCCAGGAGGGGCTGGGCAGGCCGAGTTCCACCCACTTGGTGTCAGCTCTGCCTTGCCCAGGCAAATGTTGACATCCCAGTTCCTGGCTCCCCAGGATGGGGGAAGGATCCATTAAACTAAAATGAGTCCAGCCTCCCACCTGGCCTCCCCGTCTGCACGTGGGAGCAGGAGAGAGCTGCCTCAGCAGGCTGGCGCCATCCTCACGCAGCCTCCATCTCCCCACAGAGCTGCAGCTCCGGCGCCAGCTGAGCTTTTCCGAGGACTCAGACCTCTCCAGCGACGATGTCCTTGACAGGTCCTCGCAGAAGTCCCGGCGAGAGGTGCGTAGTCAGGCAGAGGGGCTTCACAGAGCCCGGGGCCCCAGCTGCTCCCTGCTGGGCTTTGATGGGGTGGAGGAGGGGGAGAGCAAACCTGAAGGCAGGGATGGATGTTGAGGGGCACACAGCCAGCTGACTGCTGACCAGCCCTACGCACTGAGGGGATCACACTGGGCTTTTTACACGGGAGCTGCGGCACAGCAAGGGTTCCTGGTTTCTGTTCTTGTGAAGAAGGAAAGACTGGAGCCATTCCTGTGTCATGCTCCCCTTCCCTGGAGGAGGCGGCCTGGCGTTGTCTGTTTCTTCATAAGTGATCCCGTGAGATGCAGCCCGCCAGCCCCAAGGCCTCCGTGGAGAGTGCTGCCCAGTCCAGGGCTGCTGGCAGGAGCTGGGACCTCGGGCACTGAGTATTGTGCCTAGTCCTGCCCACGTGGTGGGTTTGTTAGGGATGGTTTGTCGCCTTAGAGGACTGGTCCAGGAATGGACCTGCAGGGCTGCTGGGTCTGACTTGGCCCCTCGCTTTGCAGAGCCCAGGACTTTGGGTGGATCCAGTGAAGGTGGAAGGGAAAGGACTCAGCACACTCTAACAGGCACCTGTCAGCGTGCAGGGCAGGTGGCGCTCTGCAGAGCACCACCCACCTCTGCTGTCCAGCCTGGGCTCTGTGCTCCTCCTGGATGGGGCAGCCTGGCTGTCTCTGCTTCCTGCCTTCCTTTCGCATGAAAAGCTTCCCCAGAGTGTAGCATGCCTTGGTTGCAAGGCTTCTGGGGCTTGAACTTGAGTCTGCCTTCTCCTGCCCCCCAGTAGCCCAGTCAGGGTGGGCCATGGTGAGCCTGGACCCCTCATCCTGTTGGGTGAGGTCCCTGCCTCTGTAAACACCTCAGCAAACCAGACGCTTTGTTCTGTGCCCTGCTCAGTGCATTCGTCTCCCTTGGCCTTGCTGGCTCTTCAGCCACTCTCCTAGAAGGCTCTAGAGGGCCAGGCCTCTCCTCTGCTCCACCCTCTGCAGAGCCGGACTTCCTTGTGCCCCAGCCAGGCCAGCACTGAGTTGGGGTTAGGGTCTGTGCCTTCTCCTCGGGGACCGAAAGAATATGCCTTCTGTCAAGGCTCCCTGTCCAGCTTTCCCAGGCAATAGCATTGGCACTGAGCTGAGAATTGCCCTGGGTTTCTATGTGAGTCCCTAAACACATCCCAACACTGGGGCTGGGTGCTGCCTTAGGGGATCAACAAGGAATGGAGAATGTGGTCCCAGGCTCACTGCCTCAGTGTGTCAGTGGGGACCTTCCACCTGCTGTGTCAGGTTGACCACCCACCTCCCTCACGTTGCTGTGGTGGGCAGTGTGCCCACTGCTTCTCCATGCATGAAGCACCCGTTAGGGTGCTGGCCAGCAGCTGCCCGGACTGGCTTTTCCAAGGCTGGTACTTGGTGAGCCTCCAGGGCCCAGCAGGTATGAGGAGGAAGGGAGGAGCAGGAACAGGACCGCAGGAGAAAGCCGTGGACACCAGTCATGGAGCCCTAGAGCCAGAGAGAGCCTCTGAGGCCTCACCCTCCAGGGGCACCCACAGAGGCACCGCCATTTGCTGGAGGTCACATATGGACTACTAAAGCCAATCCTGGGGAACAGACAGGCTGGGGGATGGCCAAACTAGGGGACGGCTGAGGACGAGGAAATGGTCAAGCTAGTGGATGGCCGACCTAGGGGACGGCTGAGGACCGAGGAGACGGTCGAGCTAGGGGATGGCCAACCTAGGGGACGGCTAAGGACAAGGAGACGGTCGAGCTAGGGGATGGCCGACCTAGGGGATGGCTGAGGACTGAGGAGACGGTCCAGCTAGCGGATGGCCAACCTAGGGGACGGCTGAGGACGAGGAGACGGTCCAGCTAGGGGATGGCCGACCTAGGGGACAGCTGAGGACCGAGGAGACGGTTGAGCTAGCGGATGGCTGACCTAGGGAACGGCTGAGGACGAGGAGATGGTCAAGCCTCCTCTGCCGCCCAGGATCCCCGGCCACTCCAGCAGCACAGATGACACCTCCTGCCTTGCAGCACCTGTGAAACAAGAGCCTGGGTTTTGTTTTGTTAGAAATTTTTGAACCAGTCAAAATAACTTATATTTTTATTTAAAATGTTTATTATAGAAAATTTAGGATAATTGAGACTTTAAAAAAACATCTGTAGCCCTACTTACAAGAGAGAATTTATCTCTCTGCTTCCATCTGACTTCAAATACAAGCATCACGGCTGCCTCTTGAGTTCTGTGGCCCACCAGGGTATGGCCTGGGCACCCCGCCACCCCACATCCTGATTCATAGCAGAACGCCAGCTCCTGTGGCTGGCCACCACCTCAGGCACATAGTGACAGGTGGCAACTTCGCTCCTCCCAACCCAGAAAATGGGTAGCTTGTGGGAAGGCAGCCACTGCCCCCCTGTGACTGTTGACATTGGCCACAGGTCAAGGTGTTAGTTGTGGTCCATAGTTCCTGTGGGCTTTTTGCAAGCCGCTTTGGGAAATCATCTGTCTCTCTCTTCTTTGGAACTGGCTTGTTCTCATAACGACATTTTTTCTCTCACTCCAATTTGGAGAGGTAAGTCCACCTGAGTCGGGGGGACACGGGTGCTCAAAGTTGAAGGAGGCAGATTCGTTCTTCCCTCTCCAAAAGGTTTGGGAGGCGCAGCTCCGCACGAGGCCACCCCACAGATGGGGTGGACAGAGCAGCAGGGAGAGCGCCGGAGTTGCAGCCGGCCTGGAGCTCCAGGACCTCCCTGTCTTGTGTGCACTATACACCCTCGTTCCCTTAGTGCCTTTCAGCCATTAATGTGGCTGGTGAGACTAGAAGAGCATATATGACTCACCTTGGCCCTCCCATTGGCTCTGCACAAGGTGCAATGGAATGAAAAGAGGCTCCCGGCATGCTTTTCATGAACAGCAGTTACTGATGCTAGTTCACCCCCTTAACTGCTGCTAGTTCACCCCCTTTTCCGGGCACAATCAAGAAATGGCAGCTGGGTGGCACACAGGAACACTGCCAGCGGAGATCCTTTCAGGAGAGATGGTTTCGTTCCCAGTTTCGCTGTATCTGTCTCTGAGAGTAGGACCCCCTCCTCTCCCGCACCCCCTTCCACTACCCGGGAGCATTCAGCAGGAAGAAGTGGGCTGAATTTCCATAAGCACATGGGTCACTCAGGAGAAAAGGATCAAGAATCACATATTTTAACGGCTTTGACTTTACACACAGGACATTGAGATGAGAGTTTTGGTGGTAAGGAGGAAGCTGTTTCTTTTCAGTAAAAGAGTGAACCCAGCCGTGTTTAAAACCAGGTCGGCCCAGACGCCGCGGCTAGGATCTTCACACCCAGATTCCTCCGTAGGCAGTCCTGTGTGACTACGTGAAAAATAATCACATGTTTTAAGTCTTGTGTGTTTGTTTTAAACTTCTAACTTATTTTGCTCCATTTCTGTGTTCTCAGTTTTTAATTTGCTAATCATTATTATTATTACTATTCTGTTTTGTTTTCTGATGCCATCCCCTTAAAAGTCGATTTATGTACCACACGCCTTGGCATTCAGGAGATCATATGCATCAAAGGTAGTGTCTCGTTGCCGTCAGCTGGTCACTGTTGCATGCATGTCTGTGATTAACCGCCCAGCGCCGGCACGGCCCTCCAGCCATACCCTCACTAACTGTGTTTGTATGCGCATGGGCTGTGGCACACTGGCAGCAGCACTTCCGTTAACCGCCTCATGACGGGAAGGAGGATGAGACACCTGCCCCTCACCGGCTGGAGTGCATGTGGTCATTTTGCTCCAGGTTCCCCAGCTCAGGACAGAGCTGCCCCTGTAGGGTGGGGCACCCCAGAGAGTATAGCCCTCACCTCTGATCAGCAAGGTTTCAGTGCTAAAGCACCACTGATGACCCTTAGGGACTGCCTGTTCAGGGATCCTCTGTCATTTGAGCTCTTTGAGTGAAGATTATGAGTATACACCCCAAGTCATATTTGTGTTCTTTGAAGTCTATAAAAGTTTTCTGGTTGGCCGGATGTGGTGGCTCACACCTGTAATGCCAGAATTTAGGGACGCTGCTGTGGGAGGACCGCTTAAGCCCAGGAGTTTAAGACCAGCTTGAGCAATATAACGAGATCCTGTCTTTACAAAAAAAATTTTTCATCACCCGGGCGAGGTGGCGCACGCCTGCAGTACTGACTACTTGAGAGCCTGAGGCAGGAGGATCACTTGAGTCAAGAGTTTGAAGCTGCCGTGAGCAATGATCGCACCACTGCCCTGAAGCCTGGGTGACAGTGAGACCCTCTCTCAAAAACTTTTTTACAGTCTCCTTGTTTCATTTCCTTAGAGGCAATAAAGAAGGCCTTAGGAATAAGGGCAAATTCCCTAACCTTTGCCCCTCTGGTTGCCCAGGGTTTTTTCAAAGCCTCTGATGTTCCCTTGAACCCTTGGCACCCACGTGGGCAGGGGCTGTGGCCGTCCAGTCTGTGGACTTGCACTGGATTGGGCCATTGCCACCTCCGTTCTCTATGGCACTGGGCGTTAACTGCCCCGGCCAGGACTCTACCTCTCTTCTTCCCAGCGGCCCACGGCTGCCTCTGCAGACCCCAGAGTCGGTCCAGGTTCACGTCCACAATTCCTTCTTCTTCTCTTAAAAGAGAAGCATCCCTGTTCTCTCTACTTGGGTGTCATTTCTTAGAAGACTCTCATGGATACTGCTCTTCTGAAGAAAGTGGACTTTATACCAAACAGGAAAATAAAAAGATGCTAATTTCTCTTTCCTTCCCCTGTAAGCCTCCTAGAAGCAGGAAGCTTGGTGAAATAGCCTACCGGTGTTTTTAATCCCACAAAGTCTTAAAAAAGACTAGATGTCCGTATTCAGGAAACAGGTGATCTCAGTGATAAGGGAGTGTGTGTCCCTTTATTGTTTTAACTGCCTAACGGTCGGTCCCCACTCAGCCTCCTGTCCCCGTGCAGAGGTGGGGAGTTGTCTCACCCTGTGGGATCGTAGGTGTGCCCATGGCACTGAGAGGTGCTGCAGGCTGGGGACTCTGCAGACTCGTGCCCTCTGCCTGTCTGCTGGGCACCCCCCATCCTGCCAGCACTCTCCCTGCAGAGGATGGCTTGTCTCTCTGCCTGGGCACCAGCTGTGACTCTGACATCGAGGACAGCCCTCTCCAAGGCCCCTGCTGGCCTGCCACCCACCCCTGTCTCAGGCCTCCGTGCACCTGAGGAAATCTCTCTCGTTCTCTCCAGCCAAGAACCTACACGGAGGAGGAACTGAACGCCAAGCTGACCCGGCGTGTGCAGAAGGCAGCTCGGAGACAGGCCAAGCAGGAGGAGCTTAAGCGGCTGCATCGAGCCCAGGTACAACCACGGAGGCTGGGACCAGGGCACATGCATGGGAGGCTTGGGCAGCACCTTCCTCTCCACCCAGCCGCACCCTGCCACACTCAGTGCAGAGCAGAGCAGAGCAGAGCAGAGGTAGACCGGCCCCTGCCATCCGGGTCACCTTCGGCTGATGCAGCCACAGAGGCCCTGCCCTGGCGAAGCTGTCGGTCCAAAGGGAAGAGCAGGCCGAGCTGGTGTCACCAAAGTGCTGTAATCCCAGCACTTCGGGAAGCTGAGGCAGATGGATCACTTGAGGTCAAGAGTTCGAGACCAGCCTGGCCAACAAGGCAAAACCCCATCTCTGCTAAAAAAAAAAAAAAAAAGAAAGAAAAAAAAAAAAATTAGCTGGGCGTGGTGGCGCGCGCCTGTAGTCCCAGCTACTGGGGAGGCTGAGATAGGAGAATGGCTTGAACCCGCCCGGGAGGCAGAGGTTGCAGTGAGCTGAGATCGCTCTACTGCACTCCAGCCTGGGTGACAGAGCAAGACTCTATCTCAAAAAAAAAAAAAAAAAAAGTAGGAGCGGGGGGAAGAGCCCTGCTTTGAGTTTCCCGAATTCCTTGTTGTAGAATAATCATTGTGAGTCACCTCGTTCAATTGTGA
>CAUYQU010025205.1:0-44497 GCA_963574635.1 Cheracebus regulus
GACACAGGGAGGGGAGCACTATACACTGGGGTATGTTGGGGGGAAATAGGGGAGGGACAGTGGGGAGTGGGGAGTTGGGGGGAGATAGCATGGGGAGAAATGCCAGATATAGGTGAAGGGGAGGAAGGCAACAAATCACACTGCCACATGTGTACCTGTGCAACAATATTGCATGTTCTTCACATGTACCCCAAAACCTAAAATGCAATAAAAAATAAAATTAAAAAAAAAAAGAAGCCCTTTTAAATCTTCCCAGTGAGAGCTCTGACTCCTCTGGAATCTGAAAGCACACTTTGTGCCTCAGCTGTGCTTCACAGAGCTCTGCTTCAGTGACAAGAGTTATACGCAATGAATACGCAGCCATTTAAACACAGCCTATGTGAGCAGATAAGCCTTAAAGAATTTGTGAACTACTGAGTTCAAAATGTAAGTCCTCTGAGGACATTTTTTTGTTTGTTTGTTTAGCTCCAGTAGCAAGTTATGCTATTTTTTTGAGGTCAGGGGAGACACGAAATTTTTATATTTCATGACTTCTGGTTCTTCTTCTTTGTTCATGTGTTTTATTTTACTTATTTATTTTTTTAAGTTTTGAGGACATTAAATAGAAAATAAAAGAATAAAAATAGAAGAAGGACATATTTGGTGACAAAATCAGAAGGTGAAAAGAATGAAAGAAATATAGTTACATCAACCATATATGAAGGAACAATGAGATTGCTGCACATTGTAGAATAAAGTCCTTTCATTAAATTCTTTTTCTGCCAATTTGCTTTCTGGATGTATGTGAGTTAATTATTATCACTAAACCTGTTATTTGTTTTTGTTTTATCTATAGAATAAAAATAGTAATGTTCGCCACATAGGTTGTTGTAAATATCCCTTGGGGTAATATGTGTAAAAGCGCCTCGTTAAAAAAATGAAATGTCTCCTACAAATGTGAGTGATTGTTTACAGCAAGCTTCCAGAAAAGGAGGTGTGGAATGGGGAGAAACACATGTTCTCCTGTCCCCTCACAAATCCACTTTCTTCTGACAAAGCCCTGCCAACTGATAAAGTTCCAGTAGGCTCTTTGTGAGTTATCCACAGGGTTCTCTTTTTATCTCACAGAAATATGTATATATCTATAAGTATCTATCATATTTTTTATTCCACTCTCCTTGGGATGTAGTTATGACTGTTGAATATTTACTTTTCAGACATTCCTTCTCCCTTTGAAGAAATCTGCAAAAGAAAAAGCAAAATACTGACAAGTTTTCAAAGCCATGATTTACGGGAATGAATTCTGAAAAGCAAGTGGCCAACATCCGAGTTCATCATCAAATAATATTTCTAAAGCACCCTCTAGTGTCTGGCCCCAAGCCAGATGATTCAACGGCTGAGGAAGCTACATCTCTCTTTTTCTAAAATCTCTTCCTCTAAAAAAAAATATGTTTGAGTGTTTTGTTTCACAGTTAAGTAGTTAACTATTTTAAAGAGTTATTAAAATCAGGCATTTGATGAACGAAAGCAGCCCAGGAAATGAACTGTAACAAAGTCTTAAAAAACCCATGTAAGGGTTTTAAGAAATCATGATTTCAATAGGAGCTCATGGTAATGTGTCAACAATGAAGAAAGTACTTTAAAAGACAATTTTGAATGACACAAAACACTTTAAATTCCATCAAATTATAAGCTTTAACAAACTTTCTGAAAATAAATTTGCTGCACTGTGGACAAGCTGGTAAAGTGAGCAGAAATGTATTAAAGTAACTGGCATTCTTTCTCATCACCAAGCCAACTAATCACACACCTCATTACCTATGGAAAAGAAAAACTAAGAGTTCATTAAAAGCAAAGACTAGCAAGCCCTACAGTATAAAAATCAGAATAGTATATTATGGTGAGTGTGGAAGAGGGGAGAAAACTCACAGCAATTTTGTCAAAAAAGAGATGTTGCGTGTGTTGTTTTAGGATATTTCCTCTAAAATATCTTTCCTTTCTCTGAAGTATTTCAAATATGAAAACTGGAAAATGGAGCTGATAATAAAACAAAGAATAAATACCTTCAAGATGAGCATCTGTCGATATTTTACTTTTTAAAAAAGGCATCAATTTAGTATCTCCTCTCAGGAAGGTAATACGCTGGGAGGCATTAGAGGTCAAGACGGTTGGTTTTTCTATGACCAAGGTTAAAAGATGAAAACACATAATAGTTTCATTCCCTGTCCTTTCGTGGCCAAGCTTGTATAAAACCACAAAGCAATCCAGCAGTTCTTCTGGAAACAAGCTGGGCATCCCAGCAACCATTTCGTATGGTAATCAACGTCCTGACTTTCGACTTCTTGACCCTCAAAGGCAGAGGTGGCATTCAACATATGTTATTTACATGTTCTTGCTGCTTTATGGGCAAACATCATATTGTGCCATTTGAAGCAGGGCAGCATTGCAGCACTGATCTGTGCCAGTGAAGCAAGTCTGTGTGCTGGCACTCAGTGTCCTCATTTGGCATATATTCAGAGCAATCCTGATGATCCCAACTCACTGGGAACAGACATCAGTTAAAGTTAGGCTAGTGCTTAACTTCTCTTAAAACCTGGACAAACTGAAAACTGAACTAGATTTCATTAATTACAAATATAATATTTATTGCTTATTCTTCCCCAAATGAGTTTTCCTGAACATAATGGAAACGGCCATTTCAACAAAACAAAGTGCTAAAAGGACAGCAGTTAATGTCCATTCCACATACATCTGTTTGAGAGCTACGCTCTTCATTCACTTATGTATTAACTGGATTATACTGCAAGTCTAATAATGTTCACCAAAGAGACATTTATAAAAGGGAAAATAAAAATCAGGAACAACCAAAATTTCTAGCAGTGGAAGAACATTACAGTATGGAATATTTGTAGTTTGGAAGACTATGCATTCATTAAAAACAGAGGCATGTCATGACACAAGAGATGTTCATGATAATTTTATATGAAATAGCAAGTAATAAAATAGTATGATCAAATTTCTGTAAACACAGAAATATACATCTATAGAATAAAACAAGGGGTGTCAAAAGAACGTTGTTTCTTCAGAATGACAGAGATTTGTGTTTTATTTTGCATTTGTAGTTCCAGAAATTTCTACAGTGAAATGTAACTTCTGTAATATGCCTCACCACAGGCTAAATACTTTAACAAAAATTATGTAAAGTTCGAAAACCACATGATAGGTTTCTAAGAACCAGATGGGCTGGTCTATTTAGTACCTGGTGCCTCTGTGTTTTTTGTCTTGGGTACACGCATTCAAAAAGTGCCCCAATTTGGGGCAGGAGGTGGGGATTTGCTGAGGCTCACATACTCTCTGGGCTGCGCTACCACCAGGAAATCTGGAGAAGATCCCTGACTGCACAGCCCTGTCATTATTCTAGAAGGAAGGCAGGGACATTTTACCTTTGCTTTTCTGGAGGCAGATCATAGCACTTCAAGTTCCACACAAAGGTGCAGCTATTCAATCCCTAGGTAATCCAAGTGGATTTGAGGCTGGATTTGAGGTAACTAGGAGTTCTAACAGCAAACCAAACAGCTTTGGTTTTGCTGATTCTTTGTCTCAGGAGTAAAGCTTCCTCCAATTCTCACAGGGAACACGTCTCCTCAATTTGTATTCTAGGCCAGCTACTGCCTGCAGGCCCTGGTCAAATTAAATTGTCTCTCATGAGATGGCCTCACCCTAGGCATATGCTCTTGGCGGAACTCAATTTGTACAAGAGAAATGCAAATCTATTTATGCTTCTCCAATTCATTAAAAACTGGAAGACTTACTATGGGTTAATTCAATTAAGAATTCTTCAGACTGCCTAGAAGTAAAGTAAGCCATAGTCAGTCTTCACTGGTCAACAGTAAAGCCTTGGTATATTCGAGTTGCACAGTCTGGAACTGATAAAACTTGCAATCTATCTTGTTGAGTAATCATGGAAAAGAGAATTTTGTTTACACCTAACTTGAGAAAGTTCCTAAAGTGCATTTAAACAAGTATTTAACCTAACCAACTATGTGCAAACTTCCTTACTATTTCAGCTTTCCAAAAAACTGTACCACTAAAATTGGTTTAAAAAATAAAAGCATACTTAACTTGGGCTTTCTGTAATATTTGACTGAAACTATGTAGAATTTAAGGCAAAAATTCAACCCAGTCTTTGGCCAATATAACAACAATTAAACAATATAAACTTTGCGGGGGAGGCGGGATTAAGTAAGGGGGAGAGAAGAGAAAAAAACTGAAACTGGCTAGTAGCTTCAGCACTACAGAAATGATGAAGACACCTGATCCTGTAAATGATTTACTGAGGAATCCTGAAAAGCCTAACAAAGTTATTACTCAAAAAATTATTTTGCTTTCCAATGTGGCAGTCTGGAAATGGAGAGAATGGGGTTATGGTGATGACAAATCCATTTGGCCAGCACATGGCTCTGGAGTGTCACATTAGAAACCGCTGTGGGCACAGGCACAGACCATGGTGGCCCAGGCCCCTAAGCAGGGTGGTGTAGTCAGGAAGAGGGTCGGGGAATTTCTTTTGATGTAGTTAGCCTACAGAGGCAGCAACGAGGAAAACTCAGCAGTTCACAGGTCCGGGCCTACCAGACCTGGAGGCAGCGACAAGACTCAGGAGCACAACACACGCCTTAGGAGCTGCAAGTGGATTAACAGCATTGGGACCCAAGGTCCACAGGGGAAGTGACCACTGGAGATGTAGGTTGATCCAGACCAGGAAGTGTGTGATGGGCCTTGCTAACAAATTTTATTTCTCCATAGGCAGTAACTTTACCCAAACATCAGACACTTCCATTCTACCTTCAATTGCTGCCATACCCAAGTGCCACCTAACCTGTTTTTTAAAAAGAAGATCCAAACCTTTGCAAAAAGACCTATCTGATAAAGTCATGTTATCTCAACTATACAAGGAACTCCTACAACTCAACAATGAGACAACAGCCTGATGAAAAAGGGGCCAAAGACCTTAACAGATACCTGACCACAGAAGATGCACAGATGCAAGTGTGCAAAGGAAACGATGCTCCACCTCATGTCCTCAGGGCACTGCAAAGTTAAGTGACAATGTGACACTATTACACACCTATTAGAATGGCCAAGACCCAGAAAATGACAACAGCAAACGCTGGGGACGGTGTGAATTGACAGGAACTCTCATTTGTTACTGATGGGAATGAGAAATGGCGCAGCCATTCTGAAAGACAGGCAGTTTCTTCCAAAACTAAACATATTCTTACCTTACTAAATGCACTGCTTGGTATTTATCCAGAGGAGTTCAAAGGCGTGTCCATACAAGTACCCACACGAAGATGTTTACGCCAGTTTTATTCATACTTGCTGAAACTTGGAAGCAATCAAGATGACTCCTTTAGGAGGTCAATGGCTAAATGAACTGGTACATCCAAATAATGGAATATTAGTCAGTGCTAAAAAGAAATGAGCCACAAAGACATGGAAGAATCTTAAATGCATATTATCAAGAGAGAAGCCAATCTGAGAAAGTTACAGATCAAATGATTCCGAATATAAGACATCTGTAAAAGGCAAACCTACGGAGACAGTGAAACATGAGCGGTATGACAGGCTGGAGGGGAAGGAGAGATGAAGAGGTACAGCACAGGGTAGTGTTAGGGCCAGGAGAGGATTCTGTTGTCCCGTGATGGTGGACACATACATGATGCATTTGTCCAGATCCACAGACTGTCCAGTAAAGGACTGTTATCCAAAATACACAAAGGGAAGGGCAAAGGCATTTTCTCCAACTTGGTGGTGGCTCCAGGTGTGAGCCCTCACGTGAACTCTGGACTTGGGGTAATCATGATGTCACTGTAGGTTCTCAAGTGTAACAAGGAAACCACTCTGGGCCAGGGTGGGGGAAGGATATGTTGATACGGGGAGGTTAGGCCCATATGGGTGAGGGGAACACATGGGAACTCTACCTTCTACTCAATTTTACTGTGAACTTAAAGCTTCTCTGAAAAATAAAGTCTAGTTAAAAAAGAAAGCTCACTGGACTTGCTTATGAGTTCTACCTAAGGCCTGTTTTGTTTGGCTTTGTTAGAATGAAATGATGAGCAAATGGTGCAGATGCGAGACACCCCAGCACCAACAGACTTTCTCCTGCACACAATCAACAGTCGCATAATTGAAAGAAAAGAAATTCCTCAACACGTGATTCTGTGTTATTAACTGCCCTTTCACCTTGAGTACAATCTTCAATCATCTTCCATTTTTTGGGAACGATAACCCAGGGCAACTGGAATTTGGACAAGTATAAGAAAGCTATGTGACATATGAAATCAGCTAACAACATGCCTTCAAATCAGTCAGACTAATTCGGTGTCATCCTTAAGTGTAAAATCATCTAGAGTTTCTCCTTACTCAACCTACGCTATTTTTTCCAAGGATAAGGGATATGCTACAGAGTTCTTTACCTTTCCCCTCCACCTTGACACCTTAGAGGACTTCTTGGTTCCACAGCCTCAGCAATTTCCCCTTCTTTACTTCTAGGCAGGATGAAACCAGGTTTATGATCTTGGTCTTTTTTCCAGTTTGAAATTAGTAGTAAAAATACAACAGTAAAAAATGGGGGAGAGGTTGCTAGAATATATGAAAACCAAACAATGGTTATTACTTGGATGAGAACTGGGATTAGGGAATTGAAGGATGTGTCAAGGAAGCACTTCTGTTATTCCATGTGGTTTGAATTTCAATAAGAACACAATTTGTATAATTCTTTTATTTGACAAATGTTTGAGAGTCTGCTATGTGCCAAATAAATTTTAAAAGAATGAAGAAAATAGGCATTATTTATAGGTACCAGTACCAGGTACCAAAGAAGTCAACTGCCAAACTTACATTAAAAGAAGTCTGTCTCACTCTCTAGCAAATTAAACAGCTAAGGAAGATATTTTTTTTCCAAATACCATTCCAAATATCTTTTAGTAAGCACTGCAAGTCAGAATACAAATCAAGAACTCTGGCATCCTTTCTTGACAATTACATGTTCAACTCTGTGTGAAGCACATCCAAGAGTAGGAAGTGCTAAGTGTGAAGTCCTTACCAGATGGTCCCCCCATCACTAGACTTCCAGATTCAATTGTGCAAACATCTTCTCTTTGAATGATGCTTAAAAAAGCAAAACAGCAAGCCAGAAACTGGGGAAATATTCACAATGTACATCTGCAACAAAAGATTTGTATCCAGAATACTATAAACAACTTTTATAACTCAATAAAATACTTTTAAAATGTGCAAGAGATTTAAAGAGACATTTCATAAAAGATGTATGAATGGCCAACAGTAAATAAAAAGATGCTCAGTATCATTACTCACCAGGGAAATGCAAATAACAACCGAAGTAAGGTAAGATGACACACTCACAAAATGACTAAAATTAAAAAGACATGAAATACTGGTGAGGATGTGCAGCAAGGAAATCTCACACATTGTAAAGAAAAATGGAAAAGGGCATAAATACTTAGAAAACAGCTTGTTAGCTTTTCATGAAGTTGCAGACATGCTTCCCATATAAATCCAGCAATTTGACATCTGTGTATCAGCCAGAGAAGTGAAAACATACATCCCCACACAAAATCCTCCACAGAAATTTTCATGGTAGCTTACTAGCCAAAGATTGGAAACATCCAAAACCCCCACTGATTTGATGATGAATAAACAAATGATGAACCAATCATATAGTGGAATACCACCCAGCAAACAAACTACTTACACAGATACACAGACTCTGCTTTAAAACACCAGGCAGACCAAAAGAAACCAGACACAAGAGTACATGCGCCATGATTCTCCACGAGATTCCAGAGCTGGCAGACGCAGGTCACTGCTGCATCTGGCCAGGTGGGAAGGGCTGCTTGCAAAGGGGCAAGAAGGAACCTTTGTAGGAGGAAGGGCATAGGCGTCCTCCAAAGCTTGGTGGTGGTAGTAGATCCAGGGGTATACACATTTGTCAAAACTCATTACGCTGGATTCATTTACTTTATCTAAATAAATTATACCTCAATACAGTTGATTTAAATAAAAAGCAATGGCATTTAAGTTGGGCCAGGGAGAAGGGCATTCAAGTGTTGGAAGATTCTTGCACTGTCCAGAAAGAAGGTAACTACACCACTCCTGCTGTCCATTTCAGAGGGCCTGGAACTGAATGAGAAGGGTTGGCCTCTGATGGAAGGCAGAAGCAAGCAGTTCACTAGGCCAGATGCAGCCCCCAGGCCCCAGACCAGGGGCAAAGTGCCCGCTGATGCTAAGGCAGCCCAGGTCCTGCCACAGCTGAGGCTGGAGGGTCCCACCAAAGGGCTCCTTTTCTGCCTCCCTCACACACTGGCATTGCGCTTATGCCATGTGGGTGGGGACATGGCCAGGATGGATCGGACCTACTCCTCCAGGCACCCAGGAAGAAAACCACCCAAAGCCAGCAGAGCATCTGGTGTTCAAATGCAGCCAGAGGCTGAGATTGAGAGTCCAGATTTCTCAAAAGCCGGATTGCTTTTTGTCTGTCTGGATGGTCCCTGCCTGGTGTATTTTACACCCAGGTTTTCCCAGCCTGGGGAAGATTTCTAAACACATCCATGCCGAGGTCTCCATCTGAGATTCTTCTGTGAACTGCATGCGCATTGATGGTAGGGGTTGCTGAAACTGAAGCTAAAGCTATCTGGTGACCATCATGTGTACCCAAGGATTGAGGATCCCTGCTGGGGCAAAGTCCTTCAACTTTAATTGCACAGGAAACACTAGGGGCTATTTTTCTGAGTTATGGGCGGCATTATTCATTCATCTATCCATTCAATAAATACTTGAGAACCTGCTATATATACTGGGGATCATCTAAACTGAGAAGACAAAAGTGAACAAAACACTGGAGAATCATGGCCCTCGTGGGGCTCGCCATCTAGTAAGAGACCAGTAAGAGAAAAGGTAAGCTAGGCACTATGCTAGCGAATGACACCAGTGAAGCTGGGAGGAGAGCAGAAGGGCAGCTCTCTAGGCTGCACATTTACAGAGGGTGGTCACAGAAGCCTTCCCTGCGCTGGTGCCATTTCAGCCCAGACCTGAAGGAACACATGGGAACCTGGACTCCAGGCATGGCAGGCAGAGGAAACCAGGCAGAGGCCCTAAGGCAGGAGGAGAACTGAGTCTCCTATGAGAAGCCGGGATGACATGACATGGGAATCTGGCAACGACTTTGTGTTCCTGAGATGGGGATCCATAGTGGGACTGTAAGCAGATGTGTGACTTGATCACTTTGACTACTTTGCTGAAAACGGACCAAAGTCAGAGCAAAGGCAAAACCAGAGACATGGGTTTGGAAGGCTCGGCTGACAGGAATAGTGGACGGGTACTCATGTTTTGAAGGTGAAGCTGATAAATTTCACTGAGGAATCCAAAGTGTGAGATAAGAGATGACTCCAGGATGGCTCCCAGGTTTCTGGCCTGAAGAAACATTTGGAAGGATGGAGTTCTGATTGACTGAGCTGGAACAGGGCTGCAGGAAATCACCATTTAACTGAGCATACTGAGACATCAGAGGTTGTCAAATGTGATCTGGAGACCCCTGGGAATCTCAGACTCTTCTGCAGTTCTGTGAAATCAAAATTATTTTGATGTTACTGAGTGGTCACTTTTCTTTTTCACTCTAACTCTCCCTTAAGCATACACAGTGTTTTTCAGAGGCTACATGACATGTGCTGACAGTATTATTCTGACAATGGAATATGGGCATGCACATTTTTAGATGTCTTAATTTTTAATATGGTAATTACCAAGATATAATTTACACAAACAAAATCTGTGTCCTCAGTAATTTCAGTGTCAGGCAGTTCTGAGACCAAGAGGTTTAAGCAGCATTGTGCTGGACACTCAATGGGAGATGCCCAGAAGACAGCTGATGATGAGTGTGGAGTTCAGGGAGGAAGCTGGGCCTGGAGATGTGGTCTGGGAAGCATCTTCATGGAAATGAGTCATGAAAGAAATCACCAGAGGAGGAAGAACAGAAAGAATATCATGGCAGAGTCCGAAGGCATGCCCACATGTAGGCCTTAGGGAGACCAGGAAGAACCAGCAAGAGAGAAGGAATAGGCTGGTGTGGGGAGCCAAGAGTATGTGGCCAGCCTGAGAAGAAACAGGCCAGTCCTGGAAGCCAGGCAGATGATGTTTCCAGGAGAGAGGGGACACCATGCCAGGTGTGCAACAGTTCTGGCTGGAGGAGGGCCAGGAATTGAGCAGCTGGCACTGTGGAGGGCTTGGCAAGAACACTGGATTCGAGAGAGGATAGGGAGGAGAGAACTCCAGACAACACAGGAGTTTAGAGGGAGAGAGAGAGAAATGGAACAGTAGTTGAGGGCAGTGGGGACTACAGGGCTCTTATTTTTTAACATAAAAAAATGACACCAGTTTTGCAGGCTGTTGGGAATGAATAGGAAAGGAAAAACACTAAAGCAGGAAAACAAGGAGAGATGAGATTCCAAAACAATATCCTCCAAAAATAAGTGTCATATGCCCAAGCAGGTGGGGTATGCTCTGGCCGGGCGCACAGACAGTGGCCGCCACGCCAGGCTGCAGGGCGGATGTGGTTCACGTGGGAGCTGGTGAAGCTCTGCCTGGACTGTTAGTGAGAGGCAGCAGCTGAGAATGACGATAAGTGGTGGTGGTGGTTTAAGGAGACATAGTACGGAAAACATCGGAGAGCTGTGGAGCCAATGGCTAGACATACACATAGAACAGCACTGAAGGCCTGACTGCGATCACGAATTGAAATACAACAGTTACACAGGGTTGTGTGGTTTCCTCTAGCCATGTTTATTTGCATAGGAACAGGCAGGTAGGCACAGTTGGACGTCCCTGGAGTGTTTTAGCCAAGAATGAGAACAAAAGCACCACCGGACAATATGAGCAAGACAGGAGCTCTGATCTGCGAGGACTCTGAGCCCAGGGGGCACCAAGTGGCAAAGGGATGGGGAGCGGCTAACACGATCTGAGCAGAGCAGATTCAAAGCCCAGTGGTTTCTTTTTTTGGGGGGGTTGGGGTGTCTGGAAGTACCAATGAGGGGCAAGGAGGACACCCACCTCACCCTCCAGACCTCGCTGGATGAGAAGTATAGGAGGGTCAAAGGCAGCCTTGTGAGTGTCCTGGGAGAAAGCCAGGTTTGTTCGAGGGAGCTGTAGAAATTGTCCCCTAAGAGAATCAGCTCCAAAGGATACAGGAAAAGCTGAGGAGCAGGGGATGGTGTCAACAAAGGGAAGGCAAGGAGCTCCTCAGAGATGAGCCTGAGATAGGAGGGAGGGTCTGGAGCTCTGGGCTTTTGAGAAGAACCCAGGGATGAGGGCATGCCATTGGTCATGAAGTCCCCAGGCATGGGAGTGGGGAGGCTGCGACTGGTGAGGGCAGAGCGCCGGGCTCAGCAGCTTGGAGTTCTAGGTGCCCACTTGACTTCTGGCAGCACAGGGCGCTTGAAGGGGCAGCTTAAGTCAGAGTGTAGAGGCCATGGGGCCTCCTGTGAATGGCGGCCTAGAGCAAGGCGTCATCTTACTCCAAGTGCACCAACTCCCTCCTGACTACTCTTGCAATTTTTAGTTTCTCTACTGTACACAATGGATTTTTAAAATCATTGGGTAGTAATAATGAACGTAAAGAAAACTAAACCTCGCTTCTGAAATCTTGTATGTAAATGACAATACCAATTATACAAATTTTAATTTTTACTTAAAAATATACAGAATATCTGAAGACTCATATTATAGCATCAGAATGAAACTTATGCTGAAAACACTTTCTATTTGACTCTGAGGAGAGAGCCAGAGGTGTCCCTGTGTGTAAGCAGCAGGTTCAGGAGATTACTCTGAAAAACTCCTATGGGATTTAGGGAACACATGTAAACTTGCTAAATAGAAAGCTTCCATGAATGTCACATTTTTGGATTTTGAGAGAAAAGTCCTGCACACCTAGCAAAGAGTGGACAGCTTTCCTACAGGAATGCACTTCTGGGAACCACCCAGCAAATCCTGGGGGTTCCTTCAGGAACCGCCAGGTACACTGGGCAGACGAAACTGGGAAGGGTGAGCCTGAGGTCAGTGCATTTTTAATACTAAAGCTTTTAGATGTCCCACTCAGATATGCACATCCCATTTGAAAGAAGAAATCAGGATTTCACTGGGTCTCTGCTTTATTCTTTGTGAGTGCTGCAATGAATTCCCTGATAGTGCTTTGTGCACTTGGTGTGGCTCAGGCATCAACCTAGACTCTGTCACCTCACGCAGGAAGTCTATCTGATAAAATCATAGCAGAGGCACAACAAAGACAGATGTTAAAGAGACCCCTTTCAACTAGCATTTGCCAAAAGCCCCTTGGAAATCACCTGGCCTCTCCCTGAGAGTTCTGATTCTTAGGTATGGTTTGGAACCCACTCTGTGTTATTACAAATCAAACCAGGTGATGTCTAACAGATTATTAAATTTGGGAAGCATTACCTAGAATGATGAAAAAGCCAATCAATACCCCTTTCCTGGCTTAAAATATTCAGCAGGTTTTCTGTCCCTTTCAACTAAGTCTTTCTTGATATAGTGAGGGTCTTTGGACAACTGCAACTTTTCCAGAATTATCACATTTACCAATTTTTCATGGTTCTAAAGACATTAAAGTCTTTTAAGGTAGAGCTTAAAACCTGCTAAGAATGAGCTTTCAATGACTTAAGTGACTAGCCACAAAAATCCATAAATAAAAATTAACACCTCAAATTAATCTTTTCCATTTGTATGATTAGACATCCTTATATTCTTTAGTGCTAGAACAGCCTTAAGCAACTTCTATCATTGCAGTGTTTGTCTCTGGCATGCTTCTGAAAGGTCACAGTCTCCTGTGTTTCTTTCATTCTAACGCTTAGAAATTGAAGAGGTTAAGGAACCTGGGTTACTCGCCCAGAACAATGTTAACATTTATTAGCTCTAAGAATTAGAAGGAAAATAAAATGGTTTTCATTCATAACATGTTAATGAGGCTAAATCCAGAATGAGGCCATGTGCAGTAAAGGTAACACAAATAACCTGATTGATCTGCTTTAGTCTAAATTACAGTTTCAGGGACTTGTGTACTGTCACTCAAGCTTTCACATTCATTATATTTGTAAGCAATGTTTAATGGTGTTCCCATGACTTACAATAATTCATTAATTTCAAGCCTTCTCTTTGCAAAAGTTCCTGAGAATTCCTATAAATATGCAGATATAAAAAACTACAATTACCAACTTTACAAGCTGTACTTCCTTACAAGCGATGGATACCTGTTCTTAAGGTGGCAGCATTTCCTTACAGAATTTTACTCTGACATTAAAGTTCATAAGTGACACTAATAGAGCTTTTTTTTTTTTTTTTTTTGAGACAGGGTCTCTCTCTGTTGCCCAGGCTGGAGTGTAGTGGTGCGATCTCAGCTCACTGTAACCTCTGTCTCTCAGGTTCAAGTGATTATCCTGCCTCAGCCTTCCAAGCAGCTGGGATTACAGGCATGTGCCACCACACCTGGCTAATTTTGTATTTTTAGAAGAGACGGGGTTTCACCATGTTCGTCAGGCTAACAGAGCTTTTATGAATGGAACTGTATGCAGTTTTAAAAATTAGATGAAAAGAAAATGCACATCTTTCAGTAAAACAAGAATTACACTGTTCTTCAAATAAGGTGATAATCACATCAATTTTATTTTATAACAAATAGAGTCATATCCCAGTTCCAAAATAAAATAAATAGTAATGTTAATATAGAGATTTACTACTGGCCTTTTTTTTTTGTTGTTAAAGATTCTTAAAATGTTTATTTGGACAATTTAAAATTTTTCAATCTTTTTTTATTCCTATGTGAGCCCCCACCAAATAAAAAGTAAGCATATTTTCTCCTATATCTTGTGTATAGGTTATATACCAGTAGCTTTTATCTTTAAGATATCAGATGCAACCTATGATTGCAGTGAGCATCCTACTTTATGCCTCTATCTCCTTTAAATTCAAAATAGGTATTTCAAAAATAAAGTTAATATAGGTTTACAAGTAGGACTTGCTCACTACTGAAAGTACTTTTAAGTAAATCCCCAAACACATTTTAAATACTCTCAGAGAGTCTGTTTATACTACAAAGTATCTTATCCACATTTCTTCAAAATAAACAAAAAAATCCTCACAAAATACGAGAAACAAACAAGATAAAATATAAAATCTTAATTTTTACCTATAAAATAAGGAAGCCAGTGAATAGCAATGTTAGAAATAAAACTCTCCGTCTCCTAATTCCCTTTCCAAGTTTCATCTAGAAAGATAACAGTTAAAAAAAAAATAAAGGCTTAAGAAAATCCCAAAGTTATAATTTCAAAAAGAAAAAGCAGCAACATCTTTTCTTCTTTTGCAGGTTAGAGGTAGTAAAGGCGGTTTGACAGTGACAGATTTGGCTCTCTGTGAATACTCTGGCCAACAAGAAAAGCCAGCTTGTGGGCGTACTGGCAAGGAGCAGGAACGCGAATGACACCCTTTAGTGGAAGGAAAAAAAGGTTCTATTACTCTAGGTTAGCCTCTTTCCATGCAAATCTCAGTATTAACCCTAAAAGCCTTTTAAACCAAAGCTATTTCATTTTGAAAAGTGACTCTCCTTCACTCGCTAAACATCAACAAGCAGAAACACTTACTGGCCAGTTATAATAGATGTGACACAGCTTGTAAGTCAACCGCTGTATGTGATCTGGCTTCAGGCCGCTGCTGTCATAGATGACGTTGTAATGTGTGGGAGAAACACTACCACTTCTCACAGCCTGGCTCACAATAAAAAAATCATACCTGGAATTACAGAAAACACATGGATGTACTGAAAACTAAAATTAGGATGATTCCAGTTTCTTAACAGTGAAAAACTCTGTACCTCTTTTCACTGTAAGTTACTACAGTAACCTCATCTCTTCTCATGATGTAACGTACTTCCTTCAAGTCCAGGAACGAGATATTCATGAACCATTTGCAACTGTTTGTGTGTGAAAGATGTTTACCATAAAGATTATGATTAAGATTTTAAATACCTGTCATGATGCCTCCAAGCACAACCAAGCCTTTGACATGGCTGCTAATAACGATGGCATACATGGCTAGTTCTTGCTTTCCACCCCAACACCCGAGCACTGTGACTGAGTCATCAGACTCCAGAAGCACGACCTGTGGGGCAATGAGTGAGTCTAGCTTCAGGGACTGTTACTCCCCAGACATGCTTTTTACCATAGAACCTTTTCCCCTCTTGCTGTTCCCATTGTTATTTAACAAAAATATAATGAATTTTAATCCCTAGGAATTTAACACAAATCTTTATGAGGAAGGGAACATGGAAGAATATAAACAAGTATAGGATCAAATGGAAGAACAAAACCAAGTGCAGCCATCCTTTGGGAACTGTTTCCACAACCTCCTGAGGATACCAAAATCCTCGGATGCCCAGGTCCCTAATATAAAATGATGTTGTCTTTATATAATCTATGCACATCCTCCTATATAAAGTATCATCTTGATACTTTAAAAGATTATTGATAATACCTAATACAATGCAAATGCTTTGTAAATAGTTGTTTTGCTGTATTAAGGGATAATGACAAGAAAAAATCTGTACATGCTCAGTACAGACTTTTTTCCAAATATTTTTGATCTGACATTGGTGGACTCCATGGTTGCAGACCCTACAGATATAGAGGGCCACCTGTAGTACAAATATGAAGGAATACATGTTCGATTTTGTTCTCATTTCCTTGGTACCAATAAAATATCAATCCAGAGATACTGTAATTTGACCCCATAAAGATTTAAGGAAATTAACCCTGCAATTTCTTACGCCCACTGAAACTAGTAAAATTAGAAAAGCAGAACTAATCTACAACAGACTGTACACTTACTTTTCCAAAGAATGAGGACTTAAGAAATGTTTAATGACTTGTTCAAAAAGAAAAGAGAAATCACACCAGGGCTGGAATGCAAGCCTTGGTTCCCAGCTTAGGCACAAACCATTTGCAGTTCTGGTGATTAGAGATGACTTCGGTGCTCTCAAATGCAACAAAAGCAAAAATTGACAAATGGCATCTAATTAAACTAAATCTGCACAGCACAGGAAACTATCATCAGAGTGAACAGACAACCTACAGAATGGGAGAAAATTTTTGCAATCTATCCATCTGACAAAGGTCTAATAACCAGAGTCTACAAGGAATGTGAGCAAATTTACAAGAAAAAAAAAAACAACCCCATTAAAAAGTGGGCAGAGGGCAAGAACAAACACTTCTCAAAGGAAGACATTTATGTGGCCAACAAACATATGCAAAAATGCTCAACATCACTGATCATTAGAGAAATGAAAATCAAAACCAAAATGAGACACCATCTCACACCAGTCAGAATGACGATTATGAAAAAGTCAAGAAACAACAGATGGCAAGGCTGTGGAGAAACAGGAATGCTTTTACACTGTGGGTGGGAGTGTATATTAGTTCAACCACGTGGAAGACAGTGTGGCAATTCCTCAAAGACCTAGAACCAGAAATACCATTCAACCCAGCAATCCCATTACTGGGTACATACCCAAAGAAATATAAATAATTCTATTATAAAGATATGGGCACGTGTATGTTCATGCAGCACTATTCACAACAGCAAAAACATGGAACCAACCCGAATGCCTATTAATGAGAGACTGGATAAAGAAAATGTGGTACATCTACACCATGGAATACTATGTAGCCATAAAAAGGAACAAGATCATGCCCTTTGCAGGGACATAGATTAAGCTGGAAGCTGTTATCCTCAGCAAACTAACACAGGAACAGAAAACCAAACACTGCATGTTCTCGCTTATAAGCAGAAGCTGAAAACATGAACATGGACAGGAACACACACTGGGGACTGTTGGAGGGCAAGAGAAAGGGAGAGCATGAGGACAAACAGCTAATGGATGTGAGGCTTAATACCTAGGTGATGGGTTGATAAATGCAGTAAAGCACCATGGCACATGTTTACCTATGTGATAAACCTGTACATCCTGCACATGTATCTCAGAACTTTAAAAAAAAAAAAAGAGTGGGCTTCTCCAGGTGTCTGAATAGCATTAGCAGTTGCTAGGTTTTAACAATATCTAGTAAAAACTAATGACAGTTTTTATACTTCATAATTCAACTGGGATTTTACCCAGTTTGTTCCAGCATGTCTGGGCTTGGTGGTGCATGCCTGTAATCCCAGCTACTCAGAAGGCTGAGGCATGAGAATTGCTTGAACCCAGGAGGTGGAGGTTGCAATGAGCCGAGATCACGCTGCTGCACTCCAGGCTGGGCAACAGAGCGACTCTGTCTCAAGAAAAGGAGCCAAGTTTCCTGACTTGGCCACCAATCCTCCTGTGCTGCTAAGACCATTTCCCTGTGCCTGTCAGTGCCCACTGTAAGCTCTGGCTGGCAATCTCATTTTCTCATGGTCTCTGGATGCAGCTCCTGGCTGCACACAGCAGCTTTGCTTGCTCAGAAGTCACTTTTTTTACATGCAGCTCTGTCTCAGGTAAAACTTCCTGACCTTTAGACAACTGTGTTACAAATCTTAAAAATTTTTCACTAGAAAAATCTGTGGATGTATCATGTGTGTAAAATTACAAAAGCAATCTACAGAAGCAGTTTTTAATCTCCGTACATGTAATTAATACTACAGAAAATAACACTCTTGCTCCAAAGAAAAACTGTACTTGGATGCCTCTGTTCAGTTTCAGCCACTAGGAAATCATGGGCTTTATTAATTATGTTAGACCAAATTAGTTGAAAAAATTAGTGTTTATAAAAAATGTAAGTACTAACAAGTAAAATTTATTAAAATTGGTAAAGCATAGGGGCCATGCTAAAAAAACAGCCACCAAGAAGAAAACATCCTCAGCTACTCATACGGAACTTACCATTCTGGTCTGGTAACCTCTACATCAATAACTGTTCCAGGAAGTGGATTTTGAAGTCTTCCTCCAGACTGTGCAAAAAATCTGGCGTTCACTCTTTTCTTCACCACAATTACTGTTAGCCTAGGGCTTTAAAATGATGATGAAGGTAACTACATTGAGTCAGTCATATTCTCAGGGCACTCAATCATTCAAGCATTCATATGCTCCATTTAAAAAGGAACACATCCCTCCTGGGGCACATCAACTGTCCAGGTTGTGGAGAAGCATCAGGATCTTACTCTTGACAGGAGTAAAGGCCAGGGATAAATGGTGAGCGGGAAACCAAATGGCACATATGTCCTGTGACACATGGCATGTCAATGGGTTATTCATAGACCAAACACATTACATACCGATCACATCAAAATGTTAAATCCAGTGTGTCTTGAAAATTCACAATTTATAATAGTCTTCAATATTAATTCTAAAATCTTTTATAGGTAAGTGGGCTTAAGTAGTGCTTTTCAAACTTACTGGTTCACAACATATCAAGGGGATACACACACACACACACACACACACACACACACACACTCATATATATGTACTACATAGTCATATACTTTTTTCAGGGGTCGTAGCTTCACTTTCCTAATTAGAGTTTCACTGGAGTCTCAAATGGCATTTTGTGCAGACCCTAGGACAGCTCCACACTCCTTGGCCTACCATGTGTCAGATGCATCCATCCTAGAGGACTCCCTCTTTAGCCATGCATCCTCCCTCGGGATTCTTCAGGCAGCTCTCCTGGGTCAAGGTTCATCAGGCTTCTTGGCCTGGACACATCTGTGTACTATCAGCTGTCCATCCCGGCACATCCCTGGCCCACTGCCATGCCCTCTAACCCTCCTGAGAGCAGCCCTGCACTTGCCATGTGTGGTTTGCTGGAGTGCCTTTCACATCCTTTTCCACCCTCTCCTCTGGGCTCACTTCAAATCCGTTTGAATCAGCCACACTTGTACACACATAATCCACATAGATAATCCATGAATCAGAACAGGTAGAAATAAGAACAGCACTGCCAGGTAGTAAGCACTAGATCACTATGATTATTAGCACCTCCATCTCCAACTGCAACATCAGTTCCTTAGGAGGACAGATACACATGATTTCCAACACTGGGAAGCAGAGGTTTTATACAGTATCAACCTAGTCATGCTGGACTCGGCAATTTTGCTGATGTTTTTCACTGAAAATTAAATAGGGCAAGAAACTCAGTGAGCATAACTGAATAAGCAGAGGACATCTTTAGAAATGTCCCTGTCTACCCACGTAGACTACTGCTACCCAGTGACTGCTTGATCTGACAGCTCTGAATATAACAAAGCCACAATGAACGTGCTGAAAAGACGTACAGCCCTCAGTTTCAAATGCCTCTGCCACTTACAGAAATTAAGGTCAGCACAGGGCCTGTGGTTATGGGACCTGTTAGAAAGTGATTACTATCTATGACTTCATGATAACATCTCAAACAAGCATCAGTCTTGGGAACAGAAGGACATAAGGTGGATAACGCTAATCCTATAACATCACAAGAAACAATTTAATATTAAATGTGGCAACAGAAAAGCAGGTTACAAATATGTGGGCGTGACTTTCTGATTTGTTCTTATATCAAAAATTCTACATCAGCTATCCCGTGATTTGTCACTATAAAAGCTTAACATCAACATTTCCATTTAAAAGCAAACACTGGGGTTCTGATAACTATTATACAAACATTTAAGTCCAAACTTTGCATTTTTTAAAAGTGAAGAATAATTATATTTTACCTTTATGTACAACTTGAAGGTTTTTCCTAGAAGAAATATCTACCATGTACTGAATACTTACTGTGGAGTGCATTACATATATTTTCATTTATTCTTTTCAATGCCTCAGTTAACTGTTCCCCGCTTCTACAAATGAAGGTAAAGCTGGGATTAACTGAACTCTAATTTTGAGACATATTGCTCTTTACCACTGATCTCTACTGCCACCAAATACCAGCACGGTTCAGCATGCAGTCTACTTCATGCAATAGCACACTAAGCGCCAGCCCAAGCAGTTGACTTGGGTTCTCCTCCCTGCTAAGCGCCAGCCCAAGCAGTTGACTTGGGTTCTCCTTCCTGCAAGTGTGTTCCCATTCGCTGACAGAGCTGGGCAGGTACACCTACCAGCTATACCAGGCTCCACTCTGCATACTCAGGATGACTGTTCACAGGTACTCATTCACTAGGGTGGCAATCTCCTTTTCAAGAGCCATTTCTGCCAGTCCTTCTGGGAATCAAACCCAAAGGTTCTTAAGAAACAGAGATGTAGTCCCAGCAAGACCAAGAGTGTATACTCCCAGTAGCCCAACAATTCAGCTCAAGGGAATGTGACCAACTTGCACTATGACCTCTATTCATCATTTCTTGACAATTTCCTTCACTGTGGGTATGAGGAAAAGGCAATGAAGACTAGAAAATGCTGTGTGCTCAAGCAGCAAATCATAGGAAAAGGAATAGGAAAGAAGCAGTCCAAGTTAGATACTCCTTCACCCCCTGCCACATACACCACACTGTATCTCCTCATAGACAGAAAGGCCAAGTCAGAGAACACCATAAAATCAGGATTATAAAGCCTGAAATCAAAAAAGTATCATTATTTGACAAAATATAAGCATTAAGAGTCTTAAGGGAATAGGAAAGAATACTAACCTTCATTTCCAAAATATTTAAAAAATGTGTAGCCTTTTAATCTGAAACACAACTATTTCAAAAAAGACAACAACACTCCTGACTTGCTCTGAACCCTTCATGGCATCGTATCTTGTTTTAGGAAATGTCTGGGACAAACACTGATCATGTGGGGCCTTTTAGCACTGGCCAAAGATGAGCTGGAAGCCCCTTAGTAGAAAGAAGGAGTGAGCCCTTGGTGCTCGCCCTTGTCCTACGCACCAGGTAAAATCAGCCAAGCCCCAGGTGTGGCCAGTGGCTTTCAGAACCCCTCCTTTCTGTAAGGATACAAAGTACTGAAATACAAGAATAATAGGTGTATAATACGTATGTGCAAGCACACAAAACAGGATCCAAGATCTTCCAAATATCCTGAAAAGTTCAATCTTTAAATTTGTAATCTGTTATGCACTTAGCCCTTAATATAACGGTTCCTGATTTTAAATCGCTACAGATTTGATAAAGAGAAAGAGGATTAGTTAATCTAACTTATTAGAACAGCTCTCTTGCAATGGTACACATTTTACTGACTCATAATGGCACTGATGGAAATGTCTGTAGGAGAGCAGAAGAAGATCAAAATCAATATGGGTTTCAAAGGAAGACAAGTGCAGCATCTGGATACAGATAGCACTATCCTCGGTCGTCCATGTCGCTCAAAAGGAGAAAGAAGAAACAACTAGATGCTCAGCAGTCGCCTTACTGATCAAGCACTTGTCAAGTCCACAAGGAAGTAAAACGAGTATTCAGTAAGTTAAGACCATCTGGAATACTTATTTCAATTATCAGTTTTGCAGATGCCTTTGGATGTACAGAATTACCAGATACCTGCATTCCAAGGCCTCAGGTAAGAAAGAAGGCAAATCCTTGATTTGTAATGGTGTCTTACTATCCTATTCTGTGAAGGAATGACCCTCTACACTACCCCTCAACACAGCCTTCTCGTGAAACATTTCCCATAGAAATTTCCTCCTGCCCTTTCCATGGCCTCAAAGGCCCAAGTGTCCCTATCAAATTAGGTTCTCCCTTACCCTTTCATCCTGTGACACTAATTTCAAAGATAAAAAGGTATAGTTTTATAAAAAGAGAATGCTTTACAATCTGCATGCTTACTTGTAACCTCTGCCAATGGACTTCAGGCAATCCAAAAACTGCGGCACTTCATAGTTGACCAGTGTTTTGAGCTGGCCGTCTCCCACGCCATCGCGGTACACGATGATCCGACTGGGCATGTACTCATTGCAGCTGTTCCAAGCCCTCAGAGCCGCTGAAACAGGCCAGAGAACTTTTACATCAATGAATGTCTACAACACAACTAGTCTGTTCTTCCCCAATTCTGGGCACATTTTTCAGTAACACGGTTCAGGGTAATTTCTTGAAGACCCCAGTTGAGAGACCAGAATGGAAACCCCACAGGAGACTAACCTTGTAGGCAGACTTTGAGCCCATCTACCAGTTCCTGTCCTCGATCCTGGAATACACAGCGTGAGAACCAGCTATGCAGAGAAAAACACAACTAGAATGAGAATGCAACTGTCGATCAATTTTTCCTTTCTGAATTATTCTATATTTATTTCACTCTTAGTAATCTGTCATCTTTGCAACTGCCTTTAAAGACATCTGCTAACATCTCCAAATACTTGAGGAAACCTTACACAGAATGAGCAAGATGCAGGAGATCCCTTATCAGCAGCACAAACTGGGCTGGTTTTCATTATAAATCAATACCATGATTCCGTCCGCTGGGTAGAAAATAAAATTTAAACTGTAATACCCAGAGGTGCTGTCCAGGTTTATTATACCTACACACAGAAGCACACTCACTACTATGATCTTGAGAAACCATTCACTGTAAGTTTCACTCTTCTAAAAGACATTCAGCTCCATCCATTATCTTTAGCAAACTAATGCAGGAACAGAAAACCAAATACCATGTGTTTTCAATTATAAGTGGGAGCAAAATGATGATAACTCATGGACACAAAGAGGGGAAACAGCAGACACCAGGTCCTACTTGAGGGTGGAGAGTGGTAGGAGGGAGAGGAGCAGAAAAAATACCTACTGGGTACTAGGTTCTAGTACCTGAGTGATGAAATAATCTGAACAACAAATCCCATGACACGAGTTTACCTATGTAACAAACCTGCACATGTACCCCTGAAACTAAAAGTTAAAAAAGATAAAAGACCTTGAAACATATTTATTACTAACACCAACTAATATACCTTTAATTTTCACATATTACTATTCTTGGCAATTCCCTCAGTTCCATAAAAAGCACTGAAAAATAATGTTATTATGTTGAAAAACAAGTGACTGGATAAACTGAAGTGGTTTTTCTACATGAAAATGTGAAACTACATTTTAGTGGCCATCAATTATTAAACAAATACAGTTTTAGAAAGAGTCACATTTAATGAGATGTACTTACCAGTACATATGATAAAAAACAAAAATAACCTGAAATGCAGTTTGACTAATACAGGATAAAAGTCATTCAAGAGCTAGGGCAGGTCATTATTTTTCTTTTCTAAATTCGTTGCTGTGTATAACTGAGAAACTGGAAGAGTAACAATGAAGAATGAACACCCTCCCGAACCTCCCGACCCCTGCCCGATGCCCTCACTGCCACCCGCAGCAACCCAGTCTCACTCACCGGGTCATCCCTTCGTTGATGCTGGCAACAAATCCTGCAATTGACCTCCGTCCAGCTGTGGTGTCATGGTAACAATCAATGCCCACGATCATTGCTAGCTTCAGCTTGAATACAAACATGATCATTTTAGATACAATAGAGTATAGCAACATTTAAAAAGTAAATCCATTTTCTTAAACACCAATTTTAAAACTGCATCTACCAATTAAATCAAACTCACAGGCATGTCAACCCTCCAAAGCTCTCCTCCCATCTTGCAGTTCATCTGCAGGGCAATCTTCGTTGCAATGGCCATGACAGTTTGTTGTTTGCCTAAGGTTCGGGCCACCACACACTGACTTGGGGTAGGGCAATCTGTACACAGGTATTTTTTAATAGCATCATATTTGTCCTTCCGATTACTTGACAACAGACAGACAACCTAAAAACAAACAAGTGCCCTCATTACAGAGGAGGAGGAGACAGATGATTAAGAGTAAGGGAGAGGACAGGACACTAAATTCACCTGTGAAGTGTCAACGTCAAACCTGTGAAGTGTCAATGTCAAGAACATGACCATTTACCATTTGCTTCAGTCACACAGCTCATCAGTAACAAATACTGCTCATTATGTTCAACTAAATGATAAGTGCATGTGAAAGAAATAAATCATATTAAGCAAACTGTACGACTCAAAACTGGATACTGTTTAAACCTGAGAACTTAAATATGCTCTATGTAACCAGCTTGAAAAAATGTAGACACAGAGGACATGGCAATACAAGTTAGTGGTAAGTGACAGGTGGACAAGTCAAAGATTTTCTACAGTCTTCATTTACTCATGATTCACCTATGATCGTATCTTGTAAGCTTTAAAGCTCTGGATTGAGATTCTGATCAAAGTATGAACTTTCACAGGAGGTCCATGGACAATTTTGGGGACAAAACAGAGTGCCTGATTTGAATATAACCCTTCCCCAATTCTGGGCATCCAAGTTTAACTTTCTGGAATTGAATCCAGCTTTTAACTCATTGCCATGTTTTCCAATTTACATTTCCAGATTATTCTCTTCCCTTTCTATAGTGCCCAGCAAAATCATTTTCCCACCTTGGGTGTTTCCATTATCTAGACAACATAAGAGCTATCTGCCTGTGGCACCTGAAGTATGAGATGAAGGGCTAAAATAATAAACCCATTAGAGGAAGCCAATTCATTTCTTAGGCTCATGGCAACACAGATACATTGTTTATCACTAAATCTGTTTCTGTCAACTCATTGCAATGTGGCTATATGAAAACATGGCAGAAGAAACTCATCCTAGCACTCGATGCTGCCTAATAAAAATTATCAGTGAAAGAACTAATTATTCACATGCATGTCATTTCCCCTTCCTACTTTACAATAATAATCACATAATAGTATAACCGATCATAATTTTCTTTATCACTTAAATTTTAATCTTATATTGTCATTCTATCTTTTGCAAGTTCCATGTTCCCCCAGTAGATCTGTGGTAATTTTATGCTACAGGTATAATAAGCAATAGGAATTTACTGAACGTCTATCTGTCACTCACTACAGTTCCAGGCCACTATTACCTTTGTATATCGGTTTTCTAACAATAACCAACCAGTCAAACCTCTTCTGGAAACCCAACTCTGCTAAGAATGAGGACAGCTAAAGTACCTGCCCTGGAGATTTTTATCCGACAGGGCCCCAACAAAATAGATGGAATATTCAAACTGGACAAGTTGAGAGAACTTGAATAAAAGGGCTACTTGTGAGACACCCCTCCCCCACAGCCAGGGGCTCATGGCAGCAAGAGCGGGGCAGGGAATGGTTATGGGAACAGGGTATGGGGGTGGAGAAAGCTCTTCAGGGCTCATGGCCTTTGACTCAGCTGTGCTTTCACTTCTGCAAAGTAAATTTCTAAGCCCTAGTCTCTTTCTTCCACTATGCACCAGGAAGTCTTGAGGCCACAACTCCAAGTTCTTGGACAAAGACTGAATGCAAAGGAGATTCTGGACTAAATGTGATTAAGATCTGGACAACTCTGGAGTTCCCTGACACTGAGTCTGACTCTATTTTGCTACATTAGGCTGGGTGTGTGGACTTACAAAGAAAACTACAGCACTGCATCTGTTTATAAAGGCTACATTCTAGAAGCAAACTTAAAAACAATAATCATATCAATCTTAATAGAATTTTAGGGGTAGAAGGACTGTTGGAGAAGAAATATAACTTAGAAAGCTTTAAAGATGAAAACTTTGCTAGAAGATACAAAGGTCAGTTTGAGACGAGTGTGTCAGAAGTGTGTGCAGGAGTGTGTGCATGAGAGGGAGGATGAGCAGGATGGCAACCTGACCACACCTAAGGCACTGCCATGGTGAACAAGGCCAGGCTGCAGTCGTACAACACGCTGGCGCCTGGAATACAGTAGGCCTCGTTCTCAGTGCTGGGGTCATGACATGAACCAGGCAGAGGACCTGTACTTGAAAACTGTGCAAGAGTGACAGAGTTTCTAACCGAGAATTTATATAAAGCTAGACAATGAAGTTAAGACATACTGAACAGCCTAAAAAACTAGTTTGAGAAAGTGGAATAATTTTCCCTTGAATAATTTTAAAACTTACTGGGATTGGGAAAAATGAAGAGTTAAGTCAGACTCACTGACTTTGAGCAGCTGACTGGTATCAGCAGCAGCAATAGTGATTAGGTGCCAGGCATGACAACGCCATCAAACTTCAGAAGCACTATGAGGGTTCACTATTATGATCACCCAAATTTGTTCAGATAAGGAAATAAAGCCAGAAGCACTTGATGAAGATCAGGCAAATGGCCGAGCCAGGATGTGAACCCAGGGGTTTGATTTCAGAGTTTACCCTCTTAATAACTGTGCTACAGATGACATCAAAAAACAACACACACTGCTGCACGTACCCACGATTTCAGATTACAGATGAAAACCATCCGTCATTAAGTGGCTGCCATCATCTAACGTCCCTGTCTCCAATTCCTAACCCTCTACACCTCCCACAAGCCCACACAAGGCAGCGAGACTCTGGCGAACAGGTACACGGGCTCTTCGGGACTCAGTCCTCCCCTCCCGAGTCACTCACTCACCTGGATGGGTGGGTCAAGCACACACACACAACACGTTTGCAGATAAAGGGGAAAGAGCTTAGAAGAGTGGTTCCATCTGTATCCCGACCCCTAATCTGGATGCACGTGGAAGCTGACAAGCTACTGAGTGTCACTCGGGGCTCCGGGCTCTTCCCATACCTGCCACTAGGCTGTCTGGGGAGCTTCCATGTCATTACACAATCACATGTCGATGTGTGCAGAACAACGGCTGAGTTTTATTTTTGTACTTTTCTGTATTTTCCAAAATTTCTAGACTAAGTAAAGCCTTTAAGTCTGAATAAATTGAAGATGGCTTTGTTTTTCTCTGTCCTTTCCTCACCTTCTACAGTAAGCTCCTAGGTACACAACTAAAGCTAGCATTAGTTTAGCTACTTTGTGGATACAAAACTAGTTTGAGAACCGAGTAACATTTGAAAAAAGAACTCCAAGTCCCAAAATTTACAAATGCCTCTTTTGTAAAAGCTCTTTCACTGAAACTGCTGATGTATCAATTAGCTACTTACAATCTGGGTATCTGTTGTAACCTTTTGCTGTAAGACTCTTAAATAGGCTTCAGTTCTATCATCCACTTCAATCCTAGAATAAAAGTGCATAGTCCAACATTCAGAAAAAGAAATGACAAATGCACCATGCATAAACATTTTCCTAGGTAACACACAAAACATTTCTGTATAAAACATTAAATCAAACACTGAGACTCGCCATTTATGCAAAGCGCTGTTTCTAATACAAACAATGGCAATAGTTTAAGCACACATATTTGAGACACTGTCTTATCTGATTGTTTCTCCTACCCATTCTTAGTTATTAAAATATATTTCTGTTTATCTGTATTACAGGGATCCACATCAAATCTTTACATTAAGATAATGTAGTCTGTGTTTTTAATAGTTCTATCACTTTCCAGTTCCCAAACCCTCCGAGTGACTGCTAAGCAATTTTCAGAGTAGAAATTACTTGATCAACTTACATTATTGCTTTTTTCATTTGTATGCCCATGGCTGGTGTAACTTTAAATAGATTTTGTATCAATGAATTGGCTGCTTCATAATTTCTTCGTGTATAGATCAACAGCCAGTTATCTAGTGGCTTAACACTAATTAATGGTGCACCTCTTGTTTCTTTTGACCAATCTGCAAATTGTGGATTGTAATCAAACTAGAAGAGAGTTCAGACACACTGTAAATTCCATTGTAATTTCTCAATGATCAAGCCAAAAAGTCTTCAATAATTCTACCACGGCATATTTTGAAACTTAGTGTACTACTCTTATATGTGAATTAAAGGGACAGAGAAAATGCCCTCAGTAGGGGCAGAATAAAAAACGTATGCAAAGGATGATGGCAATTTTCTTTCAAATACATTCCTACTGACAGTTGCTACTCAAATGCTTACTTGGACCATGTGCTTCCCTAAGTGCTTCAGTTGAACTTTCCTTCGTCTTGTTTAAAATCTCAGGATAGCTACTCTTTTCTTCATAATGAAAATATTCAAAAATACGACTGAAAGTAGAGCAACTTGACTGAGGTGTTATATGCTGCAAGCAAGCTACAAAAACATCGGACAGCAAGACACAGAGTGAACATAAACGCAGGGCGCAGCTCTTGGGTGCTGGTTATCACAGGGAGCAGCCCAGTGTTTCCTGCATGTCCTGGCCACCTCCCTGACTGGCCTCATGCAGGGGTTAGCATAAACAATGCAATCAGAACATGAAGTTACACTGTGACATCACTCTTCACAGGACATTTCCAAGGCAGGAAGGACATCATTTTCTATAAAATTATTTTTAAATGTTGGCAGTTTACAGTGCTTCAATTACATTAAAAATATTTTTAGAATACCTGCTTTTCCTTGTCTAAAAATGAAACATAAAAAGTATAATAATATATTATCTCTATAAACAAATGGTCCAGGCCAATAAAATCAGGAATTTCCCATCATTTTAGTGGCAGACAAAATATAAACCCAAGCAGATAGGATTCTACACTTTAATTTAAGTTATTGAAAAAAAAAAAATCGAGCCACTTTTTAGCTAAGTCTTACAGATTATTTTGAGGACCAAGCCACAGGCTTCACATTCTCTAGGGTTTCCATGTTTTCTCCTCCTGGGGTATCCCTATTTCTGAAGTCCTAGGCTGCCCACGTGGGTTGATAGAGTGGATGTGGAAGGGGAGAAGAGAACAGTGAGGAAAAGATCATTCTGGCATGGAACTAAGTTACTCCCACTTGCTTTACTGTGATCTGACCCAAGTGTCACTTGATTGTCAACTTTAAAAACTGCCTTACTGTTTTTCCACCTTGGTGAATCTTTTCTGCTTGCAAAATTCTTCCGGAGAAGGACAGTAAGTTGGAATCAAAGCTCAAACCCCAGTCTCGAAGCTCCCTTTGAACATTATCGTTCCTGTAAATTTAACACATTTACATGCCACTAAACAAAGTGACAGAGCAAAAAGACACAGTCAGATATCCACTCCAGCCTACAACACATTCCCATGTTCCTCTTGGGTTAAGATGCCAGTGAGAATGCCAACCAGCACAAAAGCACAATCACCGTTTTCTCCTCACCTTCAGGCTTCTCTTCATGACATTCTTTAACTTAAAATTCTGATGCCCAAACTTCCTCCTCCTCAAAGGAAACCCCTTGATACAACAAAGATAGAAAAAGGATTTGACCAAAAATATTTCCTTTTTCTGTTCTGTTACCTTTTTCTAATGTAAGAATTAGAAAGACTACCAGCTACAAAGCTTAACTTCGTCATTTCCTGAGGAATAAGTGAGGTAGGTAGCCTCGCTTAGAAGCAGGAAGAACAAGTCCACCCCAAATACTACAAACACAGAAGGAAAAAGTGTCTTTCTGCCACTCCCTCAAAAGATACCCCCTCAAAGCCACATAAAGTACTAAACAAATAATGGAAACCATGCATCAGTGAAATCCATAACTTACTTATGAATATAGTCAATGAGTCTTCCCACTTCACGTTGCCTTTGTTCTGGAGTTAGTCTTGTATGAACTGCTAAGTCTTTCATCACATTAAAATCATTACGCATTTTATCAGTTAGACCTTTAAATAAGACATTTAAAGGCATATAGTTAAAGACATAATAATCAGCTCTAAATGACTGGAGTATAGGGTGATGGTAAGTGAAACTTCTAAGGAGACAAAGTAGCTTTAATAAAAGGTTTTCTGGGGGAAGGAAAGGAATGTCTGAGGACTCCTGGGAAAGAAAGGGTCAATTCAGTGGCTTCTTTCCAAGTAAATGAAATGCAACAGTACCTGTAAGATAGCAGAGCTCAGGAATGAGCATGGCGGGCCCTGGCAGTTTCCCCCCGGGGCCCTGCCTTCTCTTGGGCTGACTGACCAGGACGGGCTGCTTCAAGTCGGTGATCTCTTGGTTGTATTGCTGCTCAAGAGAGGAAGGGGTCACTGTTCATGGCAAATGCCTTGAGTAGTATCTCAGTGGGCAACAAGGGTTTCATTTTTTAAAAAAATAAAGAACGGATGCCAATAGCAAGGCTGGTAACAGCTCCAGAGTAAAATTTAAAAAAGGCATTTTAACCTTCTTAAAACAGAGAGTGTGATTTATATGCTCTCCTGAATACCCTATCTTTTTTCCTTAACACTTCGATGGTCCAGGACAGTAAGGTTCTGAATCCTGACTTGGAGTCACAGTTCTAGCTGCTTTATTTCTTCATTTAGAAACAGCAGTCTGTGTGACTCTGCATCTTCACCATAGGACAGCTCCTCTAAAACTATTTGCTGTTATTGTGAGAGCTTATTAATGAAAGCAGTCTCACTGGAAGAATAAAGAGGGGAAGGGAACAAGTTCCTATGCCTCAGGACATTTTTAATCAGAAAAATTTTTTATAAAATCTTGATATTTTCAAGAAGTCAAATTTCAATTAAGAAGTATTAAGGTTACCCATATGCAATCATTGCCCAAAATAAGCTTTTACAATTTGTAAAACAACAAAAAATGACATTTGTAACTTTTTTTTCTTTTTGAGATGACATCTTGCTCTGTCACCCAGGCTGGAGTGCAGTGGTGCAATCTCAGCTCACTGCAACTTCTGCCTCCCAAGTTCAGGTGATTCTCCTGCCTCAGCCTCCCAAATAGCTGAGACCACAGGCATGCACCACCATGCCTGTCTAATTTTGTATTTTTAGTAGAGACAGGGTTTCACCATGTTGGCTAGGCTGGTCTCGATCTCCTGACCTCAAGTGATCTATCTGCCTCAACCTTCCAAAGTGTTGGGATTACAGGCATGAGCCATCAGGCTCCCGGCCCTGTCAAATATTTTTTAAACATTTTCCTCTACACCTGAAAAAACAGCACTCTCATTTTTATTGGACAAGACTTTTAAACATTCTATTTTAAAAACCAATCGACTACGACCTTCTCTTCCAAATACCCTTCCTCCTTCTACTCTGTTTCCTAGATAGCACCTTCAATCCCAAACCATCACTTACTATTAAAACTGCATTTCTACCAGGAAATCCTAAGAATGCTTTGATTCTTTCAAATATCTCAACGTCAACCTCTTTCATTATTTCTACTAAAGACATCTCATTATCCCTGATTTCTAAAGAAGTCTTCCCTGCGGAAAGAAGCTGAACTGAGATCTCAAGCACAAGCAGATAGGGTGTGTTCGTCAGAGGGCACGCAGCCCTGTGTTTAGTCAGAAGGGCATTTTGCCTTTGATGATCTTTTCAAACCTAGAATCATCTCTTTAAAACTGTTTTAGATGATTACCCAAAACACTGATCTCCCCTATGCTAACAAGCCTGTCTGCATTGTGTTAATAGGGAAATCAAAAGTTAAGAGTTAACCCACAGCCAATAGATTTAGCAGAAATGATACTGAAGGTCCAAAGATCTTTAATTTCCAACCCTCTCCAAGGTGAACTGAAGCGAAATGTTGATTATGGAAGGAGACAGTATGGTAAGCTCTTAACTCCCACTGCTCACCACCTGTTATCCAACCTGCTTGTCCTCCACAGGCTTCAATTCAAATGTAAGCTTTCATTCTACAGGAAAAAGGGAACCAGGACAGGGCACTTCTCATTATGTGAACTGTACCAAATAAAAAGAGGCATTTTAATAATTTGGTAGAGTTAAATTATGCTGTGATTGCCCTAACAAATACATTTACACACAGCATGAAAAGCAACTTGTTCCAAATGTGTGTTAGAGAATTCTACCAAAGATATTTTAGATTTCTCCTATGATCTATCTAACTTCATATGAAAAAGGTAACAGCACTAGCGTCTTACCTTCCTGTAGTATTCTAAGAAGCTGACTTCAGAGCCATCGGCTTTCTTAAAGGTACTCTTGGGATTCTGGTCCCAGTCAATATCATCCACTCTGTACGTTTTATTGTTATACCTAGGGATCAATTGAGATTTGACTGTATTTGATGGAAATATGAAGAACTAATATTAAGAGACTAGACAGCATGTATTCTCTAAAATTTCAAATCATCTGGTTATATACAATGTTATGGGAAAAGAAGGAAACAGGATTTCTTACAGATTATGCCAGATGGATGGAGGAAGTGACTAAATTATTTTCAGAAAATAAAATAATTTAAAAGGATGAAAATCATTAGCTCTTTGTCCTCTCTAGATGAGTTATGTTATCCCCAAAACTTTGATCTTGGGAAAGGTAAAAAATACTCTTATCCTTTTTTTGTGCTCTTCCCACCACTCAACTTTAAATACTATTTCCTAACATTGTACAACTAGAAAGCCACAAGACTTTAAGACTCATTAAAAAAAATTATTCTGCATTTAAAAAAGCAGTCTTACTTGGTAAGAACAATTAAACCTATTAGTTCTTTAGAAACTTGTTCTTGAAATTTATGCTCTTCTGTCTGATGATAAAAGTTGAACATGAAATCCAAAACAGTCTCACTTCGAAGGACTTTATGACTAACATCAGTGCAAAGCATGATGTTGTTTTCATACTGAAGAATAGAAGTGGTGAAGCCAGGCCAGATCACCAACCTGTCAGATGAAATGGAAGTCAAGAAGTAACCTCTCCAAATTCACACATGGTTTGTACATACTAAGTTGCATTTTCACTTTTATTAACCGGGTCTAAAGTATTTAAAAGAATCAATTTGCTTATTTCTAGGATTTACACGCTCCAGCTTCAAGACCTCCAACATTATAGTAATTGTGTAAGTTTCATTTTGAATGAATGCACTAACTTTATTCAGCTACTCATTACACTAGGCCATTACACTGGCCTAAAACCTTAACAAGTTGCCAATCTAACTGAAAGCACCTACAATTATTATGATAAACTTAAACCTGTTGAGCTGCAGTATTTTATTTCTTATAATTTCAATAATTTCAACTTTTACTTTCCATCTATTTTAGATTCAAGGGGTGCGTGCGCAATTTGAGACACAGCCTACTGCATGATGCTGAGGTCTGGGGTGTGAATGGCCTATCACTGAGGGAGTGAGCACAGGACCAAGGAGGTAGTTTTTTCAGTTGGGCTGCAATCTTGATACACCACATTAACTGATCATTTTTATTACCTAAGGGCAGAAATACAAATTTAGCACCAGACAACTGTATTCTTCCCCAGTGACAGGTAAATTATGTGATTTTTTAAAAAAATCCAAATATTCTGGGATGTCTCCTCATTATTCAAGTTAAAGAGTCACATAACATTATGCTATGGGTGACATAATGCACATATGGGTGGCATTAACAGTCACTGTAGTAAATCCGATCATTTCAAACCAGGTTATTATCTCAAAAGTTTGTAATTAAGCCTAAGGAATATTAAACTTTCCACTTCATACAAACCTGTGACTTGGAATATCAATTGGGTCACTTGGGTTATAATAATTTCGTCCAATTTGTTGCAAATTCATGATTTTCAAAAGCCTAGAAATTGAAAGGTCAGAATAGTGAATATTGATAAGTACCGCTAACACTGCAGTCAGAACGGCATGTTGTTTAGAGCAGGGGTTGGCAAACTGTGATCTGCAGTCAGGCCAAATCCAGCCTACCTGCTGTTTTTTATGGCCTATGAGTTAACAATGTTTTTCAAATATCCTTGAGGTTGGACAAAGTAAAAGATTATTTCATGACACACGAATTATCTGAAATTCCAATTTCAGTGTCCACCGACAGTTCTACTGAGACACCTCCGTGGTCGCTCACTCACATGCTGCCTCTGGCTGCTCTGGTGCTCCAGCAGTCGAGCTGAATAGCTGCAAGAGATGGCACGGCTTTCAAAGCCTAAGACATTTACTATCTGGCCTTTTGCAGAGAGAATTTTGCCAACCCCTCATTTAGGGAAAAATAAATCTACCAGTTACATTAACTGGAAACAAGTATTTATCAAAATGAATTGCCCTACCATTGGTGACAATTATCTTATGACTAACTTCAAGAGGGAAATTACAAATACAAGTATTATGCCCCATTATTCTCACGAAAACCTCAGCCTCATCCAGATTGTTTCCATCCTCCTCGAAAAATAAAACATTTTGCAGAACATGTGTCTCGCTTTTGGATTGGGAAAATGTGGTAAGTACACTGAAAGCAAATTATCAAGCATGCAGTCTATCTCCTGTGGTGGAATAAATAACACGAACTCTGCCCCTCCTCCTGATCAAGCACCCACCGCGGGGAGAAGGAATACCAAGTCAGCAATAAGCTCTTGAGGATAGGAGTGTTCTGAACACAAGCTCAGACAGTATTTGAAGTCAGCAGAATTAGATAAGTAATGACAGGATACCTGCTTAAAGCAAATAGATGTTTACATTAGTAAACCACATCTTAAATTACTACAATACAGAGAAACCCAATAATCCCAACCAAAGTTACAAAATCTAAGAGAACTGAATGCAGATGTTCAATGTACCATTCTTTCAACTTTGCTGGTTTTTCTTAAAAAAAAAAAAACAAGTTGAAACAAAACACATACCTCCTGAAAATAATATTATAGAACTGCAAACAAGTTGGTGATGTGGGTGGAAGCTCATTTGTTAAAGTGATCATGATCCTCACATCCTCTCCATTCCGGGTCTTACTAAAAACTTCAGTAACCTGAAGGCAGAGTGGTAGAAAACCCAACTTTACATTCTTAAAGGAAAACTATGCCCAATCACACACTGCTTGCTTAATAAGGCAACACTGAAAACTGGAGAAGTTCTTTTAACTGGATTTTAAAACAATGGCTATGAGGAAAAAAGCGGCTAAGTGTCTGTGTTATAACTCAATTGTAAGCATCAAGTTACCCAGACACATTTGACAATGCTACAATCATTTTTGTTTATTACAAGTCATATCAGACAGGAGACTCCTGGGGTCTCTCTAAAAGCCATATGAACTATCTTACATTGTGGTAGCTTTCCTTTGAAGTGGAAATCCCCCAACTCCCTTTCCCCAAATAACCTTTTCCTGTAGTCTTTTAGGTAAAAATAGTATCGTTCCATCAAAAGCATGACACTTTCCAATTAGATCTTCATGTTGAAAAAGAAGAGCTGAACGGAGTCTTCTGGCTTCCATCAATGGGTTATAGTCAACATGATACTGATACAAGGCCCACTGGGGACGTGATGTCAGTCGGAAATGGTTAGTGCTTAACCTGACTATAATGCCTGAAGAACCTGTAAAAGGAAGTTATAGTCAATTAACAAAATATCAAGTTTATTTTTCCTTGAAACCTTTCCTACCATGACAAGGGAGACACATTTCTATAAACAAAAAGCTAAGAGCAGCAGACAACATGAAAACCCTCAGACATCTGACTTTGGAGACCCACAGTCTATCTCTTTAGGTGAATCTCTAAAGAATCATATATTTAGAAACAAATCTTCCTTACACTAAGTAATTCACAAATAATTTACAACAAAACCAACCAAATCTCTTCATGGCAAAGAGCTTTAAAAGTGATATATTAATATTTAATGAGATGATGTTTCAAAATGTGCAGTTAAAGGTATCTATCACCTATTTCATCAATGCCATAAGAAAGTGAGAGAGAGGAGAATGGAAAAGCCATGCAGGATACTTGATCAATTAAATGCCTCAAATAGAGTGACTCAATTCACTGTCCCAAGTACCTGAGATGAATCTCCCAAAAACGTATTCTTAATTAACCTACCAGTTTTTGATTCTTTAACATGGTCTAAGTTCTGCCTTGTATTCACACCAAGATCATGAAAATCTCTACGACGACCTCCTCTCTCTGCTAATGATAACTCCTGAAATCCAGCAGATATCTGGAGTTCTTAAAAAAGAAGAAACATTTTATACTTGGGCAATATAAAGCATGAAATAAAGGATGACAATACTAATTCCCATGGTCATATTATACGTAAGCCAAAGGATACTGAGGTATGAAAGATAATGCATAAAACAATCCTATCAACATGTTTTAGGTATCTGCCGGCCTAATAAGAATGGTTTCCTAGTAATAACTTCTTTCATAAAGCCTTTCTTGTCACTGTCCTGGGCAACTGCAGATGCACCCTGTCAAGAGCTATACATATTTCAAAGATCAAGCCGATTGGACTGTAGCGCAAGAGTGCAGGAGCACATGCTTGCTGACTGGGAAATTAGCTTTCTGCGTAAGTCTGATAACTACCTAAAGGACTGCATGTATTTTCCACAACCTGTCATGATACAACTACAGCTACAGAAATTGGTAGTTCAGAGGGTTTAAATCTGTAACCTGGATTAGAAAAATTACATTTAAAATTTAATTTCCTCACTACTTGATTCCCTTAAGGGAAGAAAGGATTTCTGCACCTGTGCTTATTCTATGGGCATGACATACATCTCATACTGGTATAGGTAGTAAGGTCGTAATTAGTCAGTTCATGCTTAGTGCTACAAGCTGTGGTTATAAGAACCTAAATTATTAAAGGCATTTGATTTGCAGAAAGTATACAATTAAGTATCTCAGATCAACAATATGATGTGGGCCAAAAATAATCATGTTATCTTGTGTAAAAGAGATTATCAGTTGACTATCCAATAAGCAATCTCTCATTCTTAAAAAAAATTCTATTTGGGGATAATACACCTAAAATTTCACCCCTCCCTATGGTTAGGGATGACCTAAGAGACTTAAGCAGAAACTGCAGGATGACACTTTTGGAAAATTCCGTAAGACAACCAATAGCTGACTGTGACTTTTGTACTTCCTGCCCCTTTGCCCTGCCCATGGAGCCTCTGGATCTGGCAAAGAGGGCTCAGACAGACATTCTGAACCAAACATAAGTCTTAATGATGGCAGTCATGGGCCAAGGACAAAAGAACAAAAAGATCAGAGTCCAGTTTTCTCTAACCACAAACACCAGAACTGCCCATTTTCTAGATTTCCTTAGAGAAGTAACAGTGGCTTAAAATATTTCAGTTCTTGCTGTACTTTGGAAACAAGTTATTTAATATCAGCATCAATTTCTTCACCTGAAAAATTGAGAATGAGCATCACAGGCATATAGGAAGTTTTAAATATCATGTCTAAAGCACTTTAAAAGGTGCTTCCATGTTAGTTTCTGTACCTCATCATTTGGAGGGGGCACTACCTAAAAACCCTTTCAACATGTAACTTCGTATTTGTCTCTCTGTAAGCTTTTTATCCCAGAGACTTGGTTTAAAGTATCAATGACACTGGGTGAGTAACTATACTAAATTGTGTATATTGATACTGAATCCAACAACATTAAAGGGTCATAAAGGCTGATTTTGTTTCCCTAAAAAAATCTTAATTTGTCTTAAAAAAAAAATCAGATCTGGATGCAAAAATCCAATTGCCAATGTATTAATATAAACAATGATGAAATCTGTTCTCCTTGAGATATACAGTACTGCTATGACACTTAGTCAAAGCTTGATTTTGTCACTCGATAGGCAGGACAGATTCCAGAACGGACAAGACTGGAAACCTTGCTAATTCCCCTTTCCACGCAGCTCCCAGAGTGGTTTTATTTCAAACACAAATCAGACCTCTCACTACTGTGCTATTTATGAATGCTTTGATGCATCTACATCCCCTTTCATCACCTTTGCAGAATGAAAATCAAGGTCCAAACAATGTCTCAACAGCAATAAACCTGTTAAACTTATATTAACTTCTAAAATACAATAGGTACTGGAGCATTTACTGTGACAAGCAATTCTTAGGTATAACCTCTAAAGAACAGTAAAAGATGACAAAACAGGGCCTTCATTTGTTATCCTATGTGTTAGTTAATGGTCACAATGATCTTTACCTCTAAAGGTAGACACCACCTTGTTATAGATAGGGAATTGTTTCATAGAGTTACATTTGGAATCATGACTAACCTTTTTCTTTTTTTTTTTAACCAAAAACTCTGGAGAATATACCAAGTAATATTTTCTAAAGTCATTGACTAGTGAAGACTAATACACAGAATGGTAAAGAAATTAGGTTTAAGTATTTTCTACCATTGTATTTGCGTGTTAAGGCAACATCACAAAGAAATGGTTCTTAAACAGTTTCAGCACAATTTTTTGGACCAAGTTTTAATTCAATAAAATTTGCTGTATACGTTGAACACGGGAATAAGTCAAATCTAAGTTATAAAAAAACTTCTAAACTGTTCAGATGAAATACTATTAATTTTTTTTCCTTAAAATGATCTATATAGAAAACACATTCATACACAGGTATTTGTTAAAAACACAAAGAAAATGATCTTTTACAACTTGTTTTCATTTTGTGTCATTTAGGAAGGTTCCTATGTTCCAGAAAATGGCTAAATGGATTTTAGGCAATAATTTTACCCAACTCTTACTGGTTAAAAGTCTCCACATTTTAGTAGTGTTACAGTTAATACCCTTACACAATCATGTTCTTCTCCAGTGTCTGCTGGACACATTCTATGAATTAAAGTGCTGATAAAAAGGGTACCATAAGAGTTGCTATACATTATAAAATGCCACCTAAATGTTAGTAGTCATATAATGCAATCAGGGGCACAAGTATCAATTCCACAGTTACCAACATTGGCAAAAAATACAATAATGGAGAAGAAACAAGTAAAAATATTCTGGTTTAATTTCTATTTAGTGATGAGGCCTCATGTTTCCATTGGCCTCCGTATTTTTCAGTGCACTGTCTTCATTTCCTTTGTTCATTTTCCCAACAGCTTGCTAATATCGGGGATTTCTAAGAACGCTCCGAGTACCAGAGGAAATTGTTGTTCTGTCATTTCAGTAAGTTTTCATGTTGTTTGTCTTTTGACATTGATGGCATTTGTGATGATTCCATTTCTACTGCTTTGAGGTTGTGTTAGCATTCATGCATGTTTTTTTCCTAATGTTTGTGAATTTCATCAATCACGGTGAAATATTTAGAGTGCATGGCATTTAACATAAGGAATAAATGGAACCAGCTTTGCTTTCTAAATAGCCATTTGCCCCAACGGTACTTATGTAGCAGCTGATTTCTCATACCCACCCCAGTTAAAATGGCAACTTTGTTATATCAATTCCCCCAGCTGTTTCTTTTTTCCTTGACCAAAACAAAACTTAATAATGACAGGAGACTTAGATCTGGAATCCAGATAATTCATTTTTGTGACAATTCTGTAAGAAGCATTATTTTTAGAGTCAGACTTGGTGTTCCGGCTCTACCATTTGTCCCAGCTTAGTCCTCAGTGCTTGCATCTGAGAAACTGGGTCAATCAATGGTGACCCGTGTGACAACATTTTTCATATACCAAAGTCATGTTGAAAGTTGGCCCAGCTCTTGATGAAATCACTACAGATGTCAAGAAAAAGTACTAAGAATGACTTACGTTAATGCCCGTAATACCTAACACGGGGCCCTGGCAATTCCAGGCCCTGTGGTCCTTTTCAGGGAGAAAAGAAATCCTGTGTGTTCTAAATGGTGCAAGGCTGCACCATTTACACACTGCACGATCTAGCTACTATCCCATGTTCAATGCTACACATGTGTGAAGTCTTGTTACTTTCTCTTCACCTTGTGACTTGACTGTTCCTCCTACTGTTCCTCTCTGCCGTCCACGGCCAACTAATTCCCCGTCTCCTGGTGGCTGCTGAAGTCTAGGCGGAATATAGCCAGGTTGCTGACTCTGTAGTTATATGCAAATAAAGAACATTCTTTTTGTCAAGAGGTCACAGACACCAGAGATAATGTCTAGTCTTAAGTCTCAGGAATTCAACCAACACCTATCTAATAATCAAATGTTTTATTCTTAAAAAGAAATTTGAGAGAAGAGTCACCAAATAAAGTCAAGAATCAGCTTCTAATATCCTGAGGAAACAACATGATCTCCCTTGCTCACTTCCTATATCCTTCACAGCACCGTTTTTAGTTTATTTTCAACAGCCTAGGCTGATCAAGATTCAAAGACATTTTCTATAGTTAGCAATGGTGAAGAACTCACAGCAGTCGTGCCCAGGTGTGGCACCGTCTCCTGACTGCGGGCCCTTCCTCTGGCTCTGGCTCTGGCTCGCCCAGTCATTGTTTTCTATTTCTGCAGAGGAAACAATCTTGAAGACAATACTCAGTGGAGGCAATCACATTTGACCATTTCTACAATGTTAAACTTCTTTGAGATTCAAAAGCAAGCTCCCCATGCAATTATTATGTATCTTTCAAAACTTTCTGGACAGTTTTTTAATGTAACATTCCTACATTCAACAAACTCAGTTGCTTACCGTGCACTGGGCACTGCAGTAGGGCCAAAGGAGAAAATGTATTTTGATTAAAAAAAAGAAAAAGACTTAGTTTTTCATTTGAATGATTTGCTATAAACAGACTTAGGAAGAGAAAGTGCTGAAAGAATTAAGATGCTGGTGGCTGGTTCTTTCTTTCCCATTTGGAGAGAGACACACACCGAACACATATCCCATACACACACACAATGAAACAAGGCACTTATGCCAAGTGTCCCGCCAGGCCCCTTCTGCACACATAGTCTTCCTGGATCTTCCCAGAGTTCCATGTGTGGCTTACACTGAACACGCCCAAACTAGAGTCTTTTCTACCTCACATCCCATGATTTCATTCTTGGTGAGCAGCACCACCATCTGCTTTGTGTCTAAAGAAAATGAATGGCGTCATTGATCTCAAAACGACTCCTTTGTTTTTCCTCCATCTGCCAGGACCATTCTCTCCATTTCTTCAACATCGTGGTGGTACGAAGTGCTTCCTGTGAGCTGGGATCAGCTTTGGGCTCAACTATAACAACCTCTCATCCTTACTATGGTAGTACACAGTGTCATTAGGCTATTAAGGGTAGAGGTCTCAGAGCTCAAATGCCTGAACCAAACTCCTTCACATTTTAGACAACATGAGTAAGCCATATAGCCTGTGACTCATTGTTTGTCCAATGGCTGGAATAACCTATACTGCACCAGTCAACGGTGAGGATCAAATGAGAACACACACTGGCCTCCAATGAGCATGCAACAAACATTAGCCATGATGGAAAGGGTAGATAAAATTATAACTACACATGTTAAAAAGTGTAATGAAGGAAACAAGCAGAATGTTCTTACCAAAAAGAAAGGTAGGAGCTGATTTAAACCCAAAAGAGGCCTGCCTCTAACAACATTTAAGCTGAAATAAAGAATTAGGAACTAGAAGATAGGGTGACACCAGTCTACCAAACAAGCGGTAACAACCCACTTATGAGTTCTTGAATTGGATGCACAACCAAAAGACGCCCAGCGGGACTGCCCGGGAATGAACAAGGGGAGCGGAGGAGTTCCTGTAGGCAGGGAGCAGGGTGCTCAGGATCCTGCAGACAGCAGCAGACAGCTTGGACATTTAACACATGAGAAGCCATCAAAGGTTCTACATAGGGGCAGGTGATGACATCATTGACCATCACTCCGCCTTACATTACGTAATCGTCTTTTTCATCCTTTGAGTTTTAACAGCTTCTAAAATTCTTGGCTTCATAATCTTCACAAAAAGACAAGTCTAATGCCATTTTTCAATTTTAAAAACCTCCGACTTCCTATTGTATTGATTAAAGCAAATATTCATTGAATGAGACCTCTTACAATCTGACTCTAAATCAGCAATTTTCAAAGGAGTTTACATAAGATAATCCTCTGAGGTGATGGTATATAACTTTAAATCTCATTTTAAACTACTTTGTGTTTATTTTATAATGTGTGTATCATGACAATGACTATGTATGGATACTTAACTTACATACTGGGCATACTGGTGCATGAACATCTCTTACAGATAATCTACAGGCAGGGCCCCCAGTCCCTGGCCATGGACCAGTACAGAAACCAGGCCACACAGCAGGAGGTGAGCCACGATGAGCATGGCCGCCTGAGCTCCCCTCCTGTCAGATGAGGAGAGGCCTTAGATTCTCCCAGGAGCTGAACCCCACTGTCAAGTGGCCGTGCCAGGGATCTGGGTTGCATGCTCCTTATGAGAATCTAATGCCTGATGATCTGAGGTGGAACCGTTTCATCCCAAAACCATCCCTCACTGGTCTGTAGAAAAATTGTCTTCCATGAAATCAGTCCCTGGTGCCAAAAGATTGGGGGCTGCTGATCTACAAATCAGTCTGAAAGCATCTGCTTGAACCTCCACCAAACACTACTTGCTTGCGATCACAATCAATTCTGTGACTCACCCTATCCCCTGGCACGTCTTCTGCTACAAAAAGCCTCACCCTCCTCTGAAAACACAAGAATCCAGTGAACCATTTAAGCATCAGCTCGCAGGGCATCCGTTGCCCCCTTCGCTGAAAGCGATTTCCCCGGCATGACCACGGTCTCCCTACTCATGGTAGCCTGTTTTCTCCTTCCCCGCATCCGTGTACTGCACAGCTTCTCCAACGAGGCCGTGAATAACAATTTATGCCTTTGCACCCAGTCCACCGCTTGACACCTTACAAACAATGGTGTCAAATAATGGTCAGAAAACAGCGAGCTGAACTCGCATGTTCAACAGTAAACATTCCTAAAGCAGCACAGCAGTTCTCCAAGCCTGGCCCCTGACAGGCAGATCCGCACTAGCTGGAAAAAGAAATGCCGGGGTGGGGAGCGGCTCCCAGCCCTCGCGGGTTAGACGTCGGCTGCAGGCGGCCGTGCAGCTGCCTCTCGTCTCCAGGGCCTGAGACCTGCGGCGCGCTGGGCAGGCCACTCAAGGCCTGGGGGCCCCGGCGCTCTGCGTCCAGGTTTCCCAGCACATCTCCGGGTTTCAGCTTTATCGCCTTCCCATTTCAAAACCACCTCAGTCTGGATATCGAATTCAAGTCAGAAAACAAGCGTGTGATTCCAAGAACCACACTCGCTGGAAGTCACACGCCCCATTCATTCCCAGTCCCGCCAAAGCCGCTTCCACCTGCGCAACAACGTCCCGCCCGCGAGCTCAGGACGCCAACGCGCGCGCGGGAAACGCCACCGAGCAACACGCCTAAACGCCGTTGGGCGCCACCTTCTACGTGAAGGGGTCTCTCTGGCCACAACTTAGAAAGGAAAGCGCGCCAAGCGCAGATGCGCACGGGTCCAGCCGCTTTCCCGAGAGGCCGCCGGGGCGAGCACAGCGAGCCAGCGCGTTCCCGCAAGCCCCGCCCGAGCCCCGGCCGCCTCTTCCCTGCACACGTGCCAGTAGCCCGGCCGCCAGCACCCGCCAGGACCCCGAGCCTCGCAGAGCCCCGCACTCCCGGCCGTCGCCCCACTCGGGGCCCTCGGGAGCTCCGTCCTCGCCCCAGCGGCCGGCTCCCAAGGCTCCCGGGAGCTCAGTGCGGCGGCGGCGGACGCGGGAAGGCGGCCTCGACCGCCACAGAGATCCCGCCCGCGGCAGCGTGGGTCAGGCGGGAGGTCCCGAAGCGGCTCCCGCAGAGTTCCCGGGGCTCCGCAGACCTCCAGCCCCGACCCCCAAACCCTCCGCGCCACGGGCCTTGCCCCCGCACCCCCAGGATCCCAGCTTCGGCAGCCCCCGCACCCCGGCCCCCGCACACCCCGCACCTCGGATAGCCCCCTCGCCCTTGTCCTGGTCCTCGCATCTCAGCCCGCGGCCAACAGCCCCAACGGCTCCCGCGGCGATCCTTCCGCGCCGCCAGCCTCCCAGGACCTCCCGCGGCCCGCGCCCACCCCGCCTTCGGCACTGGGTTCTAGAGAGAGCCAACGATGCGCGGGCGGCCCGCAACCGGCGCTCTTTTCCTAGGCGGATGAACATAGTCTCTCAGGCGTTGGCCTCGTGCTAGCGCACGCTACGCCCAGTAACGGCGGGAAGCAGCGCGTACCACGCACTTACTGGCTGTCCCGCAGACGGCGGTTTTCGACGTAGCGAGGGCGTGACCAGACAAGCCCCGCCTCACAGGCCCCGGCTCCACCCCTCCAAGATCCCGACTGGTCCCGTCCAGACACCTCACGCAAGCCCCGCAGGCTCCCCTCTCCGCCCCACTCCACAGGCCCCGCCCCTGGCCCCAAGACCCCGCCTAGGCAACTCAGACACCCAGACAGGCCCTGCAGGCCAGGCCCCGCCCCACCCCTAATGCCCCGTCCCCGCCCTTTAAGGTCTCGCTTGGCCCCGCCTAGACACCCCACACAGGGCCCACAGGCCCTGTCCTGCCCCTACAAAACCCTCCTGGCCCTGCCCAGACACCCGGCCAGACCCCGCCCCGTCTCACATGCCCTGCCCCTGGCTCGGGTGGGGGGGGCCCCACAGGCCAGGCCCCGCCCCATCTCACATGCCCCGCCCCTGCCCTCCAAGACCCCCGCCTGGCCCGGCCCAGACACTCCCCTCAGGCTCCACATGCCTGGCTCCGCCCCCTCACAGGCCCCGCCCTAGCTCCTCCAAGACCCCTCCTGGTTCCCTCCTCCGACGCCCTCCACAGGCCCCACAGGCCCCACAGGCCTGGCCGCGCTCCACCCCACAGGCCCCGCCCCCTTCCCCCTCACAGGCCCTGGCCCCACCCCTCCAAGACCCCTCCTAGTTCCCTCCTCCGACCCCCTCCACAGGCCCCACAGGCCCCACAGGCCCCACAGGCCCCACAGGCCCCACAGGCCC